>RJWH01009899.1:0-19695 GCA_004363575.1 Solenodon paradoxus
ACTTCAAACGCCGCCTGTTACTAGCTGGCTCCCTTGGGGAGCGCACCTCACCTCTCCAGGCCTCGGGCACCCACCTGTAAACCGGGGACGTGGACCCGGCCGCCACGCTCTGGGGCGGGACACTGAGGTCAGGCTGGGCGCTCTGCATCCGCAGCGGGCACCCTGGGGCTGTTTCTGGCTGTGGTGGCTGTAAGTGTCAGTGTGACTGACGAGCCCTCCGCTGTTCCGCAGATTGTGAAGCTGGAGAAGAACGGAATCGGCTACCACTACATCCTCGCAAACCTGGTGAGTCGCCCCGGGGCCTCCAGGTCCTGGAGGACCGCGCGGGGGAGGGAGGTCCCAGCTGCACTGCCGCGCGGTCCCCACGCGCAGCTTCGACAGCCGGGGCCCGGCCGTGAGGATAGAACACGCGCTGAAGGGACGCAGCACATGGCCAGGCCTCCGCTTTGACCCCAGTGACGGTTTCACTCTTTAGAAACACAAACAAGTCGGCCCCCGCCCCCCCGAGTCCTGATAGGTCTGGGACGAGGGCGTTTTCCAGCAGGAACAAGATGAGGTCACCTCTTCTCGGTCACTGCCCGGCGCGGCACCGATACGCGTCCTCTGCAAACTCCCACCCGACATTCTTTCTTTCCCGTGTCACGAAGCCTCGAGCCACCAAACGCTGGTCCGTGACGCGCCCCACCCGTGCCGCGTGCCACCGGGCCCGGCGGCTCTGTGGTCCTCCCTCGCCTGGCTAGTTCGTGAGCCGCTGCGGTTTCCGGCAGGTCTGACTGCAGACCAGCGCCGGCACGTTCCTCTTTCTATTCACGAAGCTCATCCTCCTCCCAGCAGTTTGTCTTCAATGTAATTTTAGTTCGCACTTAGTCCGATTTTTCAAAGCGCTTCTTGGGATGTAATTTATGAAACACAGCCCATCCATTTCGAGTGTGTAATCGACAATTCTGAATACATTCCTACAGCTGTAAAACGGCTGCCACGATCCAGTATGAAAGCTTTCTGTGCCCCCCCGAGAAGCCCTGTTCCTCCGCGGTCACTCCCTCCGGCCCCGGCCCTGCAGCCCGGGCAGCCGGCGGCCACTCCCGAGGCCCCGGAGCAGGGACGGGCGCCCCGGCCTGCGTGTGGTTCCCGGGCGCAGCGCGGTCCCGCCTCGCGCCCACCGCAGGCTGTGCGGCTCCTCGCTGCTCCTGGGGCCGGTCCTCTGAGGACTCCACGTTTATCCCATCGCCAGGACACAGTCAGGGGTGTTTTCGCGTCTTGTCTACTCTGAAGAGTCAATAGCTGCTTGAGCCTGTGAGTCCCCATGTTTCCCTTCAATCTCTCTCTCTGGAAACTGCGGGGCTGGCTGGCAGCTCTGTGTAACATTTTCACAAACTCCAAAATCATTCTCCAAAGTGGCTTCCATCACATCACTAACACGTTCTCCTACCGATGACAAGATTTCATCAGTGAGACGTCCTGCGGGCGACACCAGGCGCCGGGGTCATTGTGCCGTCACCTGGGTGTCTGTGTCCACTGAGATGGCATCTTCAGCATGTCCACGGGGGCACGCCCCTCCGGGCTGACCGGCTCTTTGACTTACGTGAACTGGGCATTGAAGGAAGGCTGATGACCCCACTTGTAAACAGAAGGGAGGCGCGGGATCTGAGTGTGTGCAGAGGTCAAGACAGCGGGACCCAGAATGGACCTCAACCTTGATCCCTAGTCTGTCCCTCTTTGGGGCTGGTCTCCAGCCTGAGTCCCGGCCTTGCCGCCTCTCCCCTCTAAAACGCCCTGGCCGAGGCTGTCCCCCTGCGTCAGGCCCAGGCTGGAAACAAGACAGCCTAATGCAGATGGTTCACTCTGACTCAGCTGTGAAAGGCTCAGAGGGTCCTCGGCTCTGAAGCATTTGCATATTAAGTGGGGAGCTGGTTAGGCTGTGACTCTGGGGAACTTGAGAGTTTCACCCTAAAGACCACACTTGGGAAGTGACCTCCGTCCAAACCAGCCGCTGGCAGGGAAACAGAAGCAGCAGGGTGTGACCACAGGGGTCGCACGGCTGGGAGCAGTGAGCTGGGTCACGAGCTCCGGTCAGCGGGCGGCATTCAAGGCCTGGACCCCGCTCGGACACACGGCAGCTGTGTGTGGAGAAGGTGCGGGCTCGGGGGAGACGCCGCCCATCTCAAGCCAGAATTCCTGAGCAGCGACTTGGGCCCAGAGCCTCCAGCATCGCAGCCCAGCCTCCGTCCTCAGTGACCCCTCGGCCCAAGCAGCCTGAGGAGCCCCGTCCTGTCCCCCGTCCCCTGGGGTCTGCGTTCCTCTGACCTCAGTCTCAGCTCCTCACAGACCCCAGCTAATCGGATTCCAATTGCTTACGGCATCTGGAGACAAAACACTCACATGTTCCAGTAGATTAGTTGATAATTAGCCTTCAAATTACTAATTAATTCCGTTTGAAACATAGTCAAGTATATGGTGTGTTTTTCTTCCCCCTTTGGAGGAATAATGCGATTTCTGAGACGATAACCCCTAGAAGTTCCGCCGCGCAATCGGCCCGCCGCCGCCTGGCTCTGCCCCGTTGCCTGCGTGGCCGTGAACGGGCCGGGGGGCTGCAGGGGGCACCGTGGGAGCCCGGGAGGGGAACTGAGGTGGGAGCTGCCCACGGCCGGGCGCCGGCAGCCCATTCTCCCCGGCCCAGGGGCACCTCGGGCTTGACAACCAGCGTGGGGTGGGGGCGTCGGAAGGAGCAGGGGCAGCCGTGGGGCCGGACACGGGGCTCGGACAGCAGCCCTGCTCCTGTGCAGACGTCTCGCCGGCTTGATGGCCTCGGTGACAAGGCCTGTGTCACCAGGGAGCCCAGGGCTGAATGTCACCATCTGACAAGCTTACAGCGCTCTGCCCAGGAGCCCTGCCCGGACGCAGCTGCCGCCGGAGCGCAGCTCCCCGTGTGCACGGTGTGTGTGGGGAGGCTCTGGCGCAGGCGACCTGCTCGGGACCGTCCCCGCCCAGTGCTGCAGGCCTCACAGCCCTCCCAGCGCCCTGCTGCGCCGGGCGGGTGCGGCGGTGTCTCCGCACAGCACCAGTGGACAGTGAGGACAGCCTGGCAGCGCGGGGCCTTTCCTCCCCCAGCTCAGCAGCGGGGACACACCCCTGGCACCCCGTTTGGCCAGTGACCAGGAGGGTCAGTCCTCACTCCCTCGCGTGTCCGTCTCCCAGGGACAGAAACTCCCCCGAGGCCCGGTCCCCTCACTGCGGCCCCGAGGCAGACTCTCCCGTCCGCGGAGGTTCTGGGCGCCCAGGGGCCGTCTGCCTGCGGTGTGAGGGGAGGAAACCAACGCAGCCTTCAAGGCGCCCTTGACCTCTGGCCACCAGGGCCGGCATTTTATACCAAGTCCCTGGACGGACCGGAATGGGGGGGAGACGGCCAGCAGTGCTGTCCCCAGTGCGGGAGGGTCCGTGTCACCGCAGAGACGGCGCCGGCCCGGGTTCCGCTGCTGCATGGACGGGTCCCCCCGGCCCCCGCTGAGCTACAGCGTCCACTGCCTCCCGGGGACCAGGGATTCCGGGGGACACAGCGAAGGTGCCAGGCTGCACTAGGAAAGCGTGAGGACCTCCATGCAGACACTCGGCTCCTTGACACGTGTCCTCGGCCCGGGAAGTCCACGGGCACACGCTCCGTAGCCACGTGCTCACCGTGGTGGGCGCAGAATGTGGAGCAGAGCTGGCGGCCGCAGGGAAGGACGCCGGCTCAGTCGCACCCACACGTGTTGCGGCCCCTTGTCCAGTGGCCCCTGGGAGGGAGCTCTGGGACAGGAACAGAGAGGGCAGAGGCGCGTTGGAGGAGGAAAGCGGGGTTCGGCGCCCTGTCCCGTCCATCTGCCCCCAGCCCCACAGTGACCACAGGGAGGCCTGGGGCCCTGACCCCGCAGGACAGACCGCGGCTCCAGCTGTGTCCTCTGCTCGGCTCCAAGACGCCGCCAGGGAGGGGCGGCCGAGGCCCCGGAGAACAGCTCAGAGGCTCAAAGACAGGACAGGAGGCACAGCCGCCCCTGAAACAGACTGGGCAGCACCGTGAAACGGACACGCTGTGTTCTGCCCACAAGACAAAAGCCGAGCACTAACCGATGGCGTTTTCTAGAAAACCCTGTGAGGAGGAGCAGGCTCTGGCCTGGGGACATGGAGGGCAGCTCCGCTCGGGGAGCCAGTCCCTCCTCCGGACGCGTGTCCTCGCGGGCAGAATGAGGAGCCGGAGAGCTAGTCCGTGAGCCCTTGAAAGAGCCCCAGAGAAAAGGGAGTCTGGCTTGAAGAGGCGCCTTTCACCTCCGAAGGCTGCTGCCGGCCCCTGACCGCGGGGCCGGAAATGCTGGGAGACAGGAGCTCTCTCATTAGACACTGAGGCCGGTCACTGTCCGCGGCGTCCTTCCCTCTCTCACGCCTGCGCCTGAGGGCTGAGCCCTGCGCCTCGGGGTGAAGCAGCACTCAGCACACGGCTGTCCTTTCTTCCCAGCACATGTGATAGATGCCAGCCGCTCAATGGCCCAGGGCCATTTCACAGCCCTTAACCTGTGCGGCCGGAGGAGAGCGTGCCCAGTGCCGTCAGTGTTGCCGCCTCCAGGACAGCGAGGCCCGTTCGTGCAGCCCTTGGGAGACGCCGGCTGACGATGGTGGACATGCAGTGAGCTCAGTGCACATGTGGGCCCCACCTCTCCCTCGGGCGCAGAGCCTGCGGGGGCCCGGCCGTCAGCCACCCCGCACACCGCGTGGGCACCGTCCCTCTGCACATCCATGTCCCTCTCTGGTCCAGCTCTGAACCCGCAGGAACGAGGGAAACAGGGTGAAATGTCCCGACGTGGGAAACTCGGATTCAAGTCATTTCTTGGATGAGCTGCACTGTGCTGGGGAGGAAGGTGGACCCAACGGCCCCCAGTCTCCCCACCGCCCCTCCGGACACCGTCCTCAGGCAGCGGAGATGTGGGAGCATGGGACCCACCTCGGGGAAAACCCGCTGCCACACTGTCCCTCCACACTGAGCCCTCGCCTGCCGGGGCAGCCTGCTGTCCCCTGTCCCTCCATCCGGGCAGGCTGGACACGGAACCAGAAAGCCTCGCACAGCAGCCCCCACTGGGAAGCAGAGGGTCACAGGACGGCGAAGGCGGGTCCTTGCTGGTGTGATGGCGGGTCACACTTTCAGCACAAGTCGGGGGAAGCCCAGCAGTCGCTCCTGCCCACAACCTCCAGGTTGGACGGAGGAGGGAGCACAGGGCAGGGCAGCTGGCTCAGCACGGCGCGGACTCGCTCACAGAATTGAGCTCGGCCCCCGCACCCCAGCCGAGAGGGCTCGTCCTGCTCGTGCACCACGGCCTCCCTTCCAGGGACGGGGCAGGGGACACATCACTCGGCTGAAAGAAGGAAAAACCATCAGAGGACACAAGTGGGAGCGCCACTGCCTCTGACCTGGGGCTCCTGAATCAGCCCTCCGGACCCGCTGGCTCCCTCATCCCAGGGGTGTCGCCCCCCACACTCCTCAAGCCCTGCACTCCTGGGATGTCCACAGGAAGTGACATGTCCCTCGTGCCGTCCCCACAGCCGGTCCCCGTGTACGGAACTTGGAATTCCTCTGTGAGCAGCCTTGTCACTTTGTCGACTCACGTCACACGCGCGCGTCTCTCCCCAGCTGGATGGCAGTCCTTGGGGACGGCCCCCCAGTGGCCTGTGTCCCAGGGACAGTGGAGCTCCCTCCTGAGCCATCAGGAGCCGGCCCACAGCGGGCGGGAGGGGACACACACCCTGTCCCGGGGTCGGCATGCAGGGCCACAGGCAGGAGCAGTGACTGCAGGGCTCCAGGGCCATCGCAGCCTGGTCAGACAAGAGACAGTCGCTCAGCCCAGCGGCCTGTGGAGGAAGCTGGATGGCACCTACCTCGGGCTCCTTCGTCTAAAAGGAAGTGCCCTGTGGGCTCACATCCCATGTCAGTGAGTCACAGAGGGCGGAGCAGTGGCCTCAGGGCTGGGGACGCGGGGACAACGCCTCCAGAGGGGAGGGGACTGCGACCTGCAGGGTTCACGTCTGTCACAGGGTGACGTCAGCAAGGCCACATTCCTCTACGATTATATAATTAATAGCACAGAGAAAGCACCATGTACCAATTACCAAATATTACCCCCTAAGGTTTTCCTTTTAATAAAATGGCAAAGAAAATGAGGAAATGATTTAATTAAACCTCCTAATGAGCATGCCCAGGGGACGCGGCACTGACAGCCGGCTCTCCGGCAGACAGGCAGTTAATTCCTCTCCGCGCTGACAGAAGTCACCGTCCTGGTCCTTCCCTGTCAGTCCCTCGGCCCCGGAGCTGCTGGTCCTCCTCGAGCTGCAGAGGGGCGGCTGCTCTCGCAGGTGGGGAGACTGGGAGGCCCGAGCCTCCGTGTGGCCGCTCTGCTGGGAGACGTGGCAGCTGTGTCTGAGTCAGCTCGGCCGCCCCCTCCAGCCCCGGGTCTGACCCCGATCTCAGCCACGGAATCGGACTCAGCAGTCTCTTCATGAGCAATGTGCTCCTTTTAAAGTCCCTAAAAATGACGGGGCCGGCGCGGCTGCACCTCGGCTGTCACCGCGGCGGCAGAGTCCCAGAAAGCACCAGGACGTGGGAGCTCATTCGGCTGCATCTGCCCGAGCAGCTTTGCGGGACGCCTGGCACACCGGGGCCATCAGCGCCTCTAACTGGGGCTCAGGGAGCCCTAAGAGGCTCCAGCCTGAGCGCCGCCTTTCAGCCGATTAAAAGCCTCCTCCGCGCCTGCTCCCCGTGGTCCCGCCGGCTGCCCAGCAGCCTCGCTCTAAGTCTGCAAGGCCGGGCGCGCTGCTGGGCGCCGCCGGGGCCGTCGGCAGCAGAGCACACAGACCGCCCCATGGCCCTGCCCTGGAGAAGCCGACCTGGGCAGGCAGGGAGCTGCCTGTCTGGCTTCTCCCAGAAGCAGGCCCGAAGGAAAGGGTCGGCACGCCTGCCATCTGTGGGTGCGCGTCCTGGAGGCCGGGGATCAGTCAGACAGGAGGGAGGGCTGGCCGGGCGGCGGGCGGCGGGCGGCAGGACAGACCTCACCCTGCAGAGCTGGAGCTCCGCCCCAGGGGCCTCCGGACGGAGCCTGGGACATGCAGGGTGGCCCTGCGGGGACAGGGTCCTGGAGTGCTTCTCTGCTAAGCCTTCGAGCTGGCGCGCCTGCCCTCCCGGCACAGGTGAGGGGTGCTGAGTGCGGCTGGCGTGTAAGGAGCCTCAGTGGACCCGGAGGGGCCAGCGGCCGGCGTCCTGGGACGTGCACCAGGGCCCAGGCGGCTCCAGGAGAGAGGAGTTGGGAGGGAGGCTGGTCCGGTGGGCTGGGCAGGTCCCATCCCACGTCGTTTATGACCAGCAGGGCTCAGTGAGGAAGGCAGACGGGCCAGCCAGGCCCGAAGGGACGGGGAAGGGGCAGCGGAACCCAGGCCAGCTGGACAGTCAGGCCCTGGCGCTGACGTGGCCGCCGCGTGAGACGCAGCGGGCGTGGGGACCACCCGTCCATGCTCCCCCCGGCCCAGCGGCGCCCGCGCCCTCCACGCCCGCTGCGTCTTCCCGCCCTCCGACGCCTCCGCAGAGCCCGGGACTCACGGTGTCACGCACGTGTGTCTGGCCTCCCTCAGGGCTTCATGGACATTGACCTGAACAAGTTCAAGGAGAGCGGGGCCAACGTGACCGGCTTCCAGCTGGTCAACTACACGGACGCCGTGCCCGCCAGGATCATGCAGCAGTGGCACAGCAGCGACGCGCGGGACCACACCCGCGTCGACTGGAAGCGGCCCAAGGTGAGGGCCCCAGACCCGGGGTGTGGCCGTGCGGGGCGGACGCGTCCCTGCCCTGAAGAGCTGGGAGGCGGGTCAGCACCCAGACCCTGTGAGTCCTGCTCTGCGGTCCTCAGCGCGTGACCGCCAGCCCAGGGTCCATGCAGTGTCTGGGCAGGAAGGGCAGGGGCCCAAGCACAGCCGCTTCCCTTAGGGACCCTCTCAGACGCCGCACGACACCCTGCACGCAGCACCTAGTTCCAGCTCCGGGAAGCAGAAAATGCGTCTCTGTTGCGGGCTGGCCCCGCTTGCATCCTGCTCTTTACGGCAGAGCCTCCCCGAGCCACGGGGGCCTGGCCTCCCTGCGCGGCTGTGGACCCAGGAAAAACCACGAGTCCGACTGGGCCGTGTCTGCAGAGCTCTGGCCTTGGCCTCTCAGCCCAGACGTGGGTGGAGCCGTGAGATACAAGTGGGGCTGTAAGCTGCCGACTGGGACCCGCATGTCCGCCCAGGGCCGACGCTGCTCCCGGACATGGGTTCCCTGTGACGGGAGACGCCCCTGCTGGAGGCCACCACCCAGGCCCTTTGCAGAACCTGAAACCACACATGGCAGAGACTCAGGTGGACCAATTACGGGGCCCCCTCGAGGGCCATGTTCCCTTCACGGTCACGTGGCCACAGCTGGCCGCGCGGCCCCTCCCGCTGCCCGCGGGGACCCCAGCGCAGGCCCAGCCCACGGCATTTCCAGGGCCCAGGGCCGACCTCACCCCGTCCAGCCCGCATCTTCAGGCCGCAGACGCACAAAGCCCCGAATCCAGGCTTCTCTTCCCAAGGCACCCGAGCACCTCCCGCTGCTCGGGCGCCTGTGCCCGCTGACCCCTGATGCCCACCCTCCCCCCGCCCCCACAGTACACGTCTGCCCTCACCTACGATGGCGTGAAGGTGATGGCCGAGGCCTTCCAGAGCCTGCGCAGGCAGCGGATCGACATCTCCCGCCGCGGCAACGCCGGCGACTGCCTGGCCAACCCCGCCGTGCCCTGGGGCCAGGGCATTGACATCCAGCGGGCGCTGCAGCAGGTGGGCGCCGCGGGCTGGCGGGAGGGTCGCGGCGCGGGCCCGATCGGGCGCTGCCGTGTGGTGGGGCCACCCTGCGACCGTGGGACCCGGGCCCGTGTGTGTCTGCCCTGAGCCTCCTGTGGCCGCTCCGCTCAGCGCGCAGTCTCAGCAGGACACGGCTCAGGGCTCCCGCAGACGAAGGGGGATCTTAGGGACAGATGTGTGTCCTCCGTGCAGTGCTGGGAGGGATGACATGTCCCTGTGACAGACAGTGACAGCGAGCACGTGCTCAGTGTCCCCCGGGGCCAAACATGGTCTCGTTCAAGCCTTAAAACAACTCCCAGAGGCACTAACTCCACGAGGCCCCATCGCGTAAGTGAGGAAACTGGGTCACAGAGCGGCAGCACCCTGCCCTCCCGGGATGGGGTCCACGGGGGCCCGGCAGTCAGCAGACACCAGTGTGGGCCTGTCCCGTGGTCCCACGTGCCCGCTGCCCCTCATTGTGTCCACACAGGCAGTGTGACCGGCAGGGCCGTCCTCCCCTGTGGAGCGTGCTCCCTGGACGGGTCAGCACGGCCCCGAGGGCAGACGGCCCAGCTTCCAGGGAGGAGCTTGGGACAAGGAGGCTCAATGGGGTGCAAGGTTACGGGCCTTCAGAGGGACATGGAGCAGGACTCCCGGCTCTGGATCTGGTCTTGAGCCCGCGTTTTATTCTCTGGCCTCGGAACAGCGGAGATGCCAGGTGCCACCCGGTCCGAGGGGCATCGGCGACCCGGTCCTGGCCTGTCCTGCCTGTCCCGCAGGCCCTTGTGGGGTGTCTGCAGCGGGATCCGGGTGGGCTGTCGGAGGACAGGGTGGGCCTGCTGCTGGGGCCACTCGCACGCGGCCGCTCTCCAAGGCCAGAGAGACCGGGTCCGCCGGAATGCCCAGCACACTGCGGGGTGGGGGCAGACAGCTGTGGGTCACCGCCCTGCTCGCCCTGCCTGCACATCCTCCAGGCCTTGTGGCCTCCCTGTCCTCGTCCCCATCACTGCCCCGCCGGCTCTGCCTTGCAGGTGCGATTCGAGGGCCTGACGGGAAACGTGCAGTTCAACGAGAAAGGCCGCCGGACCAACTACACGCTCCACGTGATCGAGATGCGGCACGACGGCATCCGGAAGGTAAGGCCGCCCCGGCCGCGGCGCCTCGGCCCCTAGTGGACCCGGCCCCTCTCCGCAGAGCAGCGGGAAGGCCTCCACCGGGGAGCTGGGAAGCGGGTGGGCACGGAGGAACGCCCCGGGGCCCCAGGGTCCTGGCGGGATTCTGGGGAGCCGCCGGGATGGCGACGGTCACGGGTGAATTTGGCCGTCCCCTGCGGCCTGGCTGCACTGCCCCTCGCTGTCCAGGCGCAGACAGGAGAGAACATTGACAAGCGTTGGTCGTCCGCACTTAGACACGCATGAAAGCTCTCGAATAGCATCCACACCCTGGGAGGGCCACCAGCCCTCCTCTCCCGTGTCCTGCTGCTGCCCCTTCTCCCACCCGCGTCACCCCGCTCTCCCCGAGCGAGGACTTTCCTTCCTGGAGGCCGGGCTCTTCCCAGGAGACCCTCCTGGCCACCCCGTCGGCGGCTCCGAGGGCACAGTGTCCAGATGCAGCCTCCCTCTCCGGCCCTCGGCCCCCGGCCAGCATGGCCCGTCCAGGGGCAGGGCCGGGGCTGAGCTGGCTGCACCCTCGTTGTCTGCGGCTCTGGGCGAGCGATGCCGGCTCCCGGTCTGGCCTGGTAAACGGGCCCCCCGGCTGGTCGTGACGCTCACCACGCGCCGTGAGCCCGAGTCCAGCACCGGCCCGGAGCACTGGGGGTGGTCCCGCCAGACGGGCTCCCTCCTCGGTGCCCACGCTGTCACATCAGCTGCCACCCACGGCGTGCGGCCCCCGCCTCATGTCCACGGAGCCGCCGTCCACACAGGCTGCCCGGACGGCAGAGGTGGAGCCTTTCCCATCAGCGCAGAGGCATTAGCTCCCCTGGACAGGGCCACGGGAGCCCCGTTTCCACGTGTCTCGCTCGGGCCCGTCACCAAGGCTGTGGTTTGTTTGGTGGCCGCTGTCACAAATGACCTCAAGCGGTAGCTTCAAGGACACAAGAGGGATCACTTCCACACAGCTGTGTGGGCCTGCGAGTCCCCCCGCGGCCTCGAGCTGAGCCCAGGCCAGGGAGGCCGGGGGACTCGGCCATCGTGTTTTCCCACCTCCACATCCCCGGAATCCTGGTCTCCTTCCTCGGCTCCAGCCGGCCACAGCCACCCCCCATGCCTGACCCCACGGGCACCCTCTGACCTCAGCACGAAGGCCCACAATTCTAGAGACTCATCACGGGTGGGGGCACCCACCCGCCCCACTGATTTGTGACCCGATGCACGCCGAACGTCCCTCTGCCCTGGGACGTGTCACCAGCTCGTTCAGGGACTGGAGCTGACCTCGGCAGCTGCTGCTCTGTCCCCACAGAGGCCATGTTTAAACGTCTCCTCCGTCAAGTCCTCCTCACCAGCTACACCTGCGCGCCCGCCTGCCGGGAGCTCTTGCGCGTCCATCCTCTCCCAGGCGGAGCACGGAGGGCCCAGAGCAGGCCCTGACGGCCCCCTGGGGGGCAGCGAGGCACCCACCGGGCTGACGGGCCGGTTCGGGACTGGTCCCGGCTCAGCCGTCCTCCATGGCCCGGTGCTGGAGGAGCTGTGGGGTTTCCTAGCCTGGTTTCCACCCCCGCAGCGGGCCGCCTCGTCACCTCCCCTGCAGGCTGTGGGTGCTTCCCGTCTCGTGGTGAAGTCACAGCCACGGCAAATGTGGGTCACTTCCCGTGGCGGGTCTGGAGAACGCGGGGATGGCTGCCTGCCCGTGGAAAGGAACGCACTTGTTCCTCAGGTGCTGCGAAGACTCCATCCCGAATGACAGCGTCCCTCCTCCAGGCGGGTAAACCGAGGACAGTCAGCCGTGTCCAGGAGTGGTGGCCACAGGGCTCTCCAGCCCATGCTCAGCCATGCTCATCTTGCTGCCACCGCGGCCAGAGCTGAGCAGACCCCCAGAGGCGACGCCGCCCAGCCTCCTTCCTTCCAGATGCGGACACAGCGGTGATGCCCACCATGCTTGAAGCCACACACCGTGGCCCCTCGCCGGCCCCGGCCGCAGGCCGCTCCCTCACAGACAGCTGGCAGCCCCCGGCGGGCTATCCTCAGGCCCGCGGGATGGCTTTCTGCCCCCGGGGAAATAAATTCCCTGGAGAAACACTGGAATTTCTCTACAACAGAGCAGCAGCAGGCTCGTTAGAATGAAACTTGCGGCATTGATTCAGTTCCTGGGTGACGGGTGGTTTAAATAATTTAAATAATGGCAGATCTTCCCTTGCCTGATGGTGGTCAGGACAGCTCAGGGACATAAGCACAGCACACCAGTGAGGGCTCACAGGCCCTGCGTCGCCAAGCAGCTGGGTGGCCCTTGGGGCCTTAAATCAGGGGAGCTGCTGGAGGTCAACCCCTGCTTCTCGGCTCCGTGCAGTGGGTGCCGCCGGGAGGCCCTGCCCGGCCTCTCCCTGCTGCCGCCACTCTCCAGGGCCTCGGGTGGGGCACCTGCATCTGGGGCCTATGGCCGCCTGCCCCTCGGTGTGACTGGCCCAGTCCCTACTCCTGACCAGGCCCTCCCCGGAAATCGCTGGGACTCCTGCCCTCCCAGGCCCACCGCAGGGCCACCATCCTGGGCTCAGTGCAGCCCGGCCTGAGGCCTTGTGGCCACACGGAGTGCTGGCTCCCACCCTGGGTGCTGTGCTCTCAGACAGCAGAGGCGGGTGCCGACGCCGGGCCACTGAGAGCCCCGCCTGGGGCTGCGGTGTCCCGACTAGGGAGAGACACTGCCGGGGACTTTCAGCACGGGTTCTGGGGACAGGCAGGGCTGTATCTCCACATGGCCTTTACGAGACAAGTGGCCTTGAAGATGAGACAGTCCCCTGGGCCTCCATTAGGCCATCTCCAAGGGGACCCATGCTGTGCCTCGCCGGGTGGCTCCAGATGAAAGGAAGCGCCCTGTGGTGAGAGTCAGAGAAGCACCTGGCCGGTGCGGGGGGCGCGGCTCTGGGCAGGGCAGGTAGGTTAGCTGGTTGGAGGCCCGCTTGCTTGATAAGCTGGTTGGTTGGTTGGCTGGTTGATTACCTAGTTGGTAAATTGTTTGGTTGACTTTTAGTTGGTTGTTTACTTGGTTAGTAGGTTGGTTAGTTGGTTAGTTGGTTGTTTACTTGGTTGCTAGGTTGGTTGGTTGCTAAGTTGGTTAGTTGGTTGGTTGGTTGCTTAGTTGCTTGGCTGGTTGATTAGTTGTTTAGTTGGTTGGTTGGTAGGCTGGTTAGTTGTCTGGTTAGTTGGTTGGTAGGCTGGTTGATTGCGTGGCCCTATGGTCAGCTGCTCGATGTCAACCCCCTGTTCAGACACAGAGATTTGCTTGTCAGCCGGGAGCTGAGTGAGTCAGATTATTAAAGCCCATGGACGGGATAAATCCACACACAGAAATAGCAGTAACCTGGAAAATCCTCCAGCAAATGGCGGTATTTTATCTTTCAGGTCCTGAGACTGTTTTTCAAGTGCCTTTCCGATGACTAAACCCCTTCTTAGGACGTGCTTATGCGCCTTTGTTTAAGGGCTCTGGCTTTCAGAAAGTCAATCCCTCACCTCTGTGGCTGCAGGCCTTTCTGTAACCCGCCTCCCAGCAAAGCAACCACTCAGACTCAGTGTGACCTTGCTGAGCTGGCCTGGGGCCGCCGCAACCCGACACGTAGCGAGGGTGCTGCTCCGCTTTGCTCTGGTGTGGAGAGCCAGCCTGCGTGCACCTTCTGGCCAGCACGGGACACCCCGCTGCGATGGTGACACCAACACAATCTGCCACCTTCGGTGGTTTCAGGTGCCAAACGGGCGCAGGCTGTGGGAAGCCGAGAGCCTCAGAGCGCTGCTCCCAGAGGCCGCCGCACCCGGATGCTGATGTCAGCTCTCTGCGCACGAGACACCTTGTCGAACCCAGGCAGGCGCACAGACGCTGACAGACGCTGGCCAAGGGAGCAGCGTCGGGGACGGCGTCCAGGTCTGCATGAGGGAGCAGCTCTATGGTCTGGCCGTGGTTCCCGTCACACTGTGTCTCTGGCCATGGTTCCCGTCACACTGCCCTGTAACCCTCTTCATACCTGACTGCAGGTGTCACCTTATTTCAAAAGAACTGAGGGCCCCCCGCTGGCCCAGGCCTGCCCGCCTGTGACTGGAAGGGGAAGACTAAGAGCCACACGTCCTGCTGAAGCTCGAGGGGCCCAAAGTCCCAGGAACCCACTGCCCGCGTGACTCCGCAGTTCTCTGAAGTCCGCCGCCAGGCCGGTGCACGCAGACCTGGGGGAGCCGAGCACACCGCAGACTCGGCCACAGGACTGACCGGCGTGCCCGTCCACCCCACGCAACCCTGCTCTCGCCGCCCAGCACGAGGCGCTGACGCCGGCGCGCACCTGCGGGCTCACGGCTGAGCCACCACGCAGCAGCTCAGGGAGGGTGATGCTTCACAGGGAGCAGACTGCCCGGTGCCTGCTTCAGCAGGAAGATGTCAGAAAACCACGGCTGATGTCATCAAGCAACAGCTCTAGCAGAACCCAGATAAGGTCGCACGCACAGCTCCTATGTTCAAAGGCCTGAGGGAGTTCGGCCCTGGAAGGCAGGCGGGCTGGCGGCAGCCACCAGCTGGGTGCCTTCTCCCCACCAACACCCTCGCCGTGGGAGGTGGGCAGACTCCTGGGACCCCTGCGGACCTTCCACAGTCGGCAACGTCCTTTCTAAACTCAATTCCAGCCAGTCTTCATGGGGAGGCAGGGCTGTGGCTGCAGACGCGGCCTGGACACACAAGCCAGGGACACAGGGGGCATGTTTGATGTGACAACTGGGAGGCAGATCAGTGGATTGCAGCCCTCTGATCAGCTCCTCTGTAGTCTTCATCTCCTTAAAAATCAGACCCATCACCTCATTTCCTATGTTCAGAGTCTTTAGAGGTCGATGGAAAACAGGCCAGCAAAGGCTCTGCCCTCCCCTTTGGGTGTGAAATCCTCTCCCGAGCAGCTGCTCTGAGTGACTGCAGATGCCCCTCCCGCCCCCGGCGCGACAAGAGCGGGTCAGAAGCCCCCCGGTTTCTGCGAGCAGGGAACGCGCTGCCGCCTTTGAGGGTGATGGCCCCTTGCACAGCTCACCTTCTCTCGTGGCCTGTGGGGCCAGGCCCTCGGCCTGGAGCTCGCCAGGCCACCCGCTGGGCCGAGCATCCTCTGCGGCTCCTGAGTCTGAGGTGCAATTAGGTTTTGTTTCCCTACAAAAGGGTTAGGAGTAAAATGAGTTTGTTTATACGTTTAACTAGGACCAGCCTCAAAGGATCACTCTTCTTAAAAATTAAAGTCTCTCTGTAAGTCGTAGAACTCAGGTCTCCACAGAAGTGCCTCAGCCTCCCCCCATCTTTTATCACAGCAGCTTGGGGTGCTAGAGCAGTGCCGTGTGGCTTGGGGGCCACTTCTTTGGGACACGGGCACTACTGACCGCAGACTGAAAACAGAAGCGTCGGGGGATGAAGATGCCAGCTTCCCCTCTGCTCGGCATGTCCCTACTGGTCACTGTCCAGCTGGCAGATGCTGAGAGGCGCGCTGCCCCATCCAGCATCGGATGTGCGTGGACATCCTCACAGCTGCCCCATGATGGCCACTCTGTCTGCACCGCATGGCCAGAGCAGGACAGTGCAGAACCTGTGGGACAGGTCAGACAGCAGTCAGCCGCATGCGGCCATCTGGCCAGACCGGGCGCGTCAGCATCCAGCCCTCACTTTCATGAACTCTGCCTACGGATCCTCTGCGGGCTGTCAAGCCTGCGGCACGGCGAGGGGCTGACGCTGAGCGGCCGGAGGAAAGCACCCGGCATGTGGCTGCCATGCATGGGGCACAGAGGCAGGGCTGAGGGAGATGGATGGACGCTCCCGCACGGCCCACGGGAGAGCAGCGACCACACCGCAGCCCGGCCTGCGCCTGCTGGGTGACGGCGGACGACTCCCCGCTGGGTCTGTGGCCTGGCTCCGGGCCGGCGTGCTTCGCTGTCACCCGCACTCTGTGCCTGTGCAGGACTGTGGGACTCACGCACGTCACTGCATGGGAGCGAGGAAACCAAGGCCTGGCTGGCAGGCAGCGTCGCTGTTCACTGAGGACCATGAAGGGCTTCCTCTCCCAACCTTACACTGAAACCACACTGGATGCAGCATGGTCCCGAGACCTGCAGTGCGTCTGTTCTAAGTCCGGTCATTTCATGTCCCAGCCTCTGCTTTTCCACCTGAAAAACGGGAATAACCCCGACGGGTCCATTGCAATGACACGGTGTGAGCAGAAACAGTTAATGCTGGGAAATCACCTTGGTTGTTCAATTCAACACAGTGCGTGCAGGTGTGGTGACTCATACCCCTGGTCAGGTCGCTTGTCAGAATGCGCTCCAGGGGCTCCCATGTTGGAGCAGCTGACCGTGTGGACACTGCCCAGACCTGAGCTTCCTCCCCGCACACCCATCCCAACCCCACCCCACCCCCCAGCCCTGACCCCCCGATAACACCCCCCAACCCAGTCCTGGTCCTGAACCCACTGCCTGATCCAAATGCAGCTCAGAGGGGGCTGAACCGGGGAGGGAAGGGCTTGGCCACCCTGCTGAGGGCTCCCTTGTGGGGCTGAGGGGCTGGAGGTCCAGAGAGCTCCCCCCCCCACACCTGGGTTTCATCTCCACTGCGAGCGGGACAGCCCAGGGTGACCTGAGTCGGTTTCCCCTCTCCACAGATCGGCTACTGGAATGAAGATGACAAGTTCGTCCCCGCGGCCACCGACGCTCCCGCAGGCGGGGACAACTCTAGCGTCCAGAACAGGACATACATCGTCACCACCATTCTCGTGAGTCCTCCCGGGCTCTCTGCACCAAGCAGGGGCCCCACGGGACGCCATGCTCATCACTTGTCACACTGGGCATGGGTGAGGGCCAGACAGGGACGCACGATGTCAGCAGCGCTACGTCCATCTGGTTTGCTCTGGAGCCGGCGCCTCCCTCTGGGGGACCACAGACCCCACAGCCCCGGGTGGCCAGAGAAGGGTACTGTCCTGGCACGTGCCCTGTGCTGTGTGCTCCTGGGCGACAAGACACCAGATCTGAATGGCATGTCTCCTGCCTTCCCGCCGTGGGGACAGGGCAGGGCGCAGAGACAGGGAGCGCCCCAAAGTGAACGGGGGTGGGCGCCACCGCCCGGCCCCCCACCGCCTCCCGCTGGGTGAGCGCCCCATCCCAAGGCGCCCTGTCTCCACAGGAAGACCCCTACGTGATGCTGAAGAAGAATGCCAACCAGTTCGAGGGCAACGACCGGTATGAGGGCTACTGCGTGGAGCTGGCAGCCGAGATCGCCAAGCACGTGGGCTACTCCTACCGCCTGGAGATCGTCAGCGACGGCAAGTACGGAGCCCGCGACCCCGACACCAAGGCCTGGAACGGCATGGTGGGGGAGCTGGTCTACGGGGTAAGTTCCGGGGCAGCGCTGGCGGGTGGTGGGTGGGGTGGACGTGGGCAGACACTGGGGTCGGACAGGGTGGACGCTGGGTGGACGTGGGGCAGACACTGGGGTCAGACAGGGTGGACACTGGGGTTGGACAGGGTGGACACGGCAGACGCAGGGCAGGCACCGGCAGGGCGGACACCGGGGTCGGACAGGGTGGACGCGGGGCGGACGCAGGGCAGACTCCGGCAGGCTGGACTCTGGCAGACACCGGGGTCGGACAGGGTGGACACGGCAGACGCAGGGCAGACACTGGGGTCAGACAGGGTGGACACAGGGCGGGGGCAGGAGAGCATCTGGGGGCCCCTCCCACAGACTCTGTGGACCCCACAGCGGAGTCTCCTTGGTGCTAAAAGATGTGGGCGCAGCATCCAGTCTCAGGACATTCTGTGATCAGGTCCCCCGTTCCAGACCCTCAGCCCAACTGTCCTGACTTCCAGCCATCGTCCCCACGCGGGGTGGCTTCCCGTCAACACCGGTCTCCCAGGCAGACCTGAGCGTTCGCTTTCCCGCTCGGTGCCACCTGGGCCGTCACCTGGCCCCTCCGGTGCCATCTCAGAAAGCCACCGCCGTGTCACGTGCTCACTGACGCTCCTTTCCAGCGTCCTACCCTCCTCCCGAGTCCCATGACACGCACGAGCCCCTTTTAAACTTCGCGCCTGTCACTGGAGTTTCTCTGCAGCTCCTATTGCAGCGCGACCTGCTCCGCTAGCCCTGCTCTGCGGCAATGCTGCCGCGCCCGCGTGCTGTCAATCTCCACGCCACGCCCACAAGCTGTCAACCTCCGCGCCACACCCACGTGCTATCCTGCCTGCCACGCCCACGTACTGTCAATCTCCATGCCACGCCCACATGCTCTAGCTTCCTGCCACGCCCACATGCTGTCACTCTCCGTGCCACGCCCACGTGCACGCTATTTCCTGCCACGCCCACATGCTGTCACTCTCCGTGCCACGCCCACGTGCACGCTATTTCCTGCCACGCCCACATGCTGTCACTCTCCGTGCCACGCCCACGTGCACGCTATTTCCTGCCACGCCCACATGCTGTCACTCTCCGTGCCACGCCCACGTGCTGTGAGGCCACGTTCATCTTCCCCGCCAGGTCCCTCCAGGACCCTCCTCAGACTGCTGTCCCCGCACCTGTCGGAGCTCTGCCTGCCCGGGCAGAGTCCAGCCTGGTCCCTGCGTGTTGTGTATCTGACAGCGTGACCTGTGCACTGGAACACTGTGCGCGAGTGCGCCTGCCTCCCTGAGTGCGAGGGTCGCAGCGCCCAGTTGCCCGCCCCCCCGGCCCCCGCTTCCTGCCCCCCCCAGCCCCCGGCGTGCACACGCAGGTGCCCCTCACACGCGCGCCACCGTGCCTGTGGGGCCCCGGCCCTGGCGTCAAACAGCACAGGTGACTGGTGCTCCCGGGGACAGTCATGCATATGAGCCAGTGTCCGAGGAGACCCTGCATGGAGGGCGGCCAGGTCCGTCTCCCCAGCTCTGACCGCAGGGCTGGGCTCACTACTGGACGGGGCGTCGTGCTGACCAGGTCAGGGACGCACTGACCCCACCGCTGCCCTGCGCTTTGCCGCATCCCCCGGGCTCAGCGCCGTCTGAACAGGACAAGAGGGGACGGCGCAGCAGAGCAATGCGGGCGGGCGGGCGGGCGGGAGAAAGGCTGCCCCGCCCCGGGAAGGCAGGCCGGAGACGCCCTGCCATGGGACCCGCCCCGGGTCGCTGGTGCTGGAGGTGTGTCGCCGGCCACCCGGCCAGCGTGTCCCAGCAGCTGTGGCGACCTGCCGGCCTCCCCGGGCTGGGACCGCAGTGGGAGGAGCATGCAGGCGCCAGCTCAGTCTGCTCCCGCAGAGGGCGGACGTGGCGGTGGCGCCCCTCACCATCACGCTGGTGCGCGAGGAGGTGATCGACTTCTCCAAGCCCTTCATGAGCCTGGGCATCTCCATCATGATCAAGAAGCCGCAGAAGTCCAAGCCGGGCGTCTTCTCCTTCCTGGACCCGCTGGCCTACGAGATCTGGATGTGCATCGTCTTCGCCTACATCGGCGTCAGCGTGGTGCTCTTCCTGGTCAGCCGCTTCAGCCCCTACGAGTGGCGCAGCGAGGAGCCCGAGGACGGCCGCGACCAGCCCACCGGCGAGCAGACCAACGAGTTCGGCATCTTCAACAGCCTCTGGTTCTCCCTGGGCGCCTTCATGCAGCAGGGCTGCGACATCTCCCCCAGGTGGGCCGGCCCTGCGTGCCGCGGGGTGGCGGGGCGGCGGG
>RJWH01009900.1:0-19692 GCA_004363575.1 Solenodon paradoxus
CTAGTGAAAGTTATTATCTTGGCATTTTCATGACAAGTCAGAAGAATGGATTTAGTCAACTAAAATTGGTATGGATGACTCTACAAGGAATCCATAATGTCACAAAAAATTTTATCAGATACAAGAGGTTATGGAATTTGCATCTTCAAAATTTCATGTTTAAAAAATTTGGTTGTTTTCAACTGGAACATTTTTTCAACATAAGCATTACTCTTAAACATTATCTTCTCCAAATTTTGACTAAAGTTTATTATGATGACCCTAATATTCTCTCTCCTCACCTTCTTTCCTAAGTAGTGGTGGTGGACTCCATGATCAGAGAAACATGCCAGCAGTGAAAGAACTGGATTGGTTTGGAGAATTTAATGCATATGAAATTTCTGGAATAGAGATATGGGGTTTAGGGTCCAAGGAG
The DNA here is from genome assembly GCA_004363575.1 of Solenodon paradoxus. Classification (NCBI taxonomy): domain Eukaryota; kingdom Metazoa; phylum Chordata; class Mammalia; order Eulipotyphla; family Solenodontidae; genus Solenodon; species Solenodon paradoxus. Next base: position 416 of record RJWH01009900.1, read on the forward strand.
ATGTAAGGGCAGGGTATTTTGCTAGTGTCTGATAGCTGCACTCCAGCCTCTGCCCTGTTTACTTCTATTGACTCTGTAGGTACTCTTGTTTGCTTGATTTTCCTTTGTCAATACTTTTGCTTTACACCAGGATTTTGATCTCCCCTGGAACTGGACCTCTTACCACTTTACTACTATGAGGACATATTCTAATAGTTTGACATCTAGAAATAATGAAGAAAATTAAGTAAAAGCCTTCTCATGCTATCCCTGTCCTTTTTCTGTTTAAACTTAGCCACTTTATGCAGAAGAGAAAGCACACATATGTTTTTATTGTTGGGTGTTGGGGGAGGGGAGAAGCTGATTCTTTTACTATTCAAGTCCAGAGGATTTCCTGGGTGTGCAGGGTAAAGAACTCCACAGTGCCAAGACGGAGTGAAGAAGATCAGGGGTATATAAAAGTGGTACACAGTGGGGACAAGGTGGTAGAGGGTGGGAGCAAGGCAGTGCTTAGTTCACCTTCAGCCACCTTGGGAATTTGCCTTTTTCTCCTTCCCCAGTCCCTTTTCCCACCACCAGTCTTCCTCCAAAAAAGGAAAAAGAAAAGAAAACATTGTGGATTGTCCTGAGGACCAGCTAAGAAGTGAAAGTGTGTGGGTGTAGAGAAAGATCCTACTCTTGGGCTGAAGTAGTAATATTTTATTCTACGGACTGTTAATGTGAAATTACTTCCACTTTGGAGTCAGAAGAGTAATTTTGAAAAGTCTCTTGGTGCTGTTTTAAAACAAGCAAGTCTTTTATAATATCCAAACTTTACAGAATGGTGGATTGATGTGAGGATCCTGAACCTTTGTCTCCTGTGGCCTTAAGCAGTACAGGCAGTAATGAGGCCTGTGTGACAGAGTGGTGTGCAAGAAATGAGCTGGCTTTGACTACTGTTGTTTCAATCATCCCCTTAGCTGCCAGCCTTCAATTGAGAGACCCTTGCCTTATTGCCTGCTGCCTAAACTTCTAGACCCACATCTTAAGCTAATTCTTAGGGGGCAAAAAGGACATTCAAAAAGAATTTATGGGTGTGCCCTGGTGGAGTAGCAGTTAGATCTCCCACCTCTGTGTGCAGTCTGCATACATCTAAAAGATCTGGGTTCATATACAGGATGGCGGTGGAAGGAACAACCAAGATGAACAACTAAATAAATAAAAATGTTTCTTTCTACTCTCTTTTTCTGCTAGCCGGCCTACTCACCTTTATTCCTGCATGAACCTTTCCTTTAAAAAATATGTATGGCTATTTTCTCAGTGATATTTGAGAAGGGCCAAGATATATCTGAGTTTGTATCTTGGTGATATTTGTTACCAACTCTGTGGTCATGATGAAGTTATTGAGTTATTTGCTTTTTCACTGACCTTAATTTTCTTAAAAACAAAAAGAAGAGGAGAGAAGGATAATACTTGTAACTATCACCAACATGTTACTTGTGAAGATTAAACAACAAAAAAAAGGAGGTAAGTGTTTTAAAGAACTTAATATAGCATCTGGTGCAAAGATGCTCAAATATTACCCATTCTTATATAGTTTTTATTAGTCAGGTCTTGGCTGAGAAGACATCTCCTCAAAGTCATTAATTTTAATGTCTATTTCAATCTGCTACTTAACTCTGTGTGAGGCAATGTTCTAAGTGCTTTTTACACATGAACTTAAAAAACCTTACTACAACCCTAGAGGTAGGTACTTTTATTATACCCATTTAACGGATGAGGAAGTCAAGGAATAGTGTGTTTAAAGTACCTGTCCATGATTCCATGGGTATAGTTGTAGATTAGAGATTCAAACCCAGAAACCCAGAAAGTCTGTGCTCTTAGCCTTTGAAGTATGCCTTTAAATAGATGAGAACCCAAATGAAATGCAAAATGGAGGGTGGACAAGGTAGAAGTTCAAACTGAGAGTCTAAGATTACCTAGAAGCTTAAAGACATCATCATTAACTGTCCATGTTAACGCGTCAAGCAACTATTTAAAAATGATTGATGTGCTTGCAAGTAAACACAAGAAAACTGAGAAAATATTTAATACATTACTATGACTATGATTAAGTGAGAGGACAGGTTTAGTCTTCTATGTCTTTTACCAGATAAGTGACCTGGATCTCCCAATCAATCTGCGTGCAAGAAGGCACTGAAGGAACAACCAACAGGGGCATGACGGGGTTACTGCTAGGGTTAGGTACGGGAAGAGAGGGAGAGAGGATTGAGGGAGCTCCGTTGTTGTATGTCACCACATGGTTGCTAGGGAAATACCCCGTGCGTGCGCTTTTCTCTGATAGACAACCTGAAATGAGGGAGACGGGTAGGCAGGGATTTGGCCACGGCCTCAAGGTTGGAGCCATCGGCTGCAGGGATAGCAGATGACTTGGAAGTTTGTAGTATTCTGGCGGGCTTACGGCGTACAAACTTTCTGCCTCCAGTCGCGCAGGGAGAGGAGAACCAAAGTGACGAAGGGCGAGGAGTCGGGGGGAAACAACAGACTGACGGACCAGGCGGCGATAATTGATGATGTTTGCGTAGGAAAGGGGTGTATAACTTTGCCGTTTCTGTGTTGATTTAGAAATAGAGTTGCTCTGTGTTAGGTGCTGCACTGGAGGGGGTGGATGAGGAAAGAAATTAGGCAATATCCGTAATATAACTTGTCGGTTATTATATGCATTTGGAGACTGGCCATAATATCAAAGAGAGAGAGAGAGAGAGAGAGAATCAGAGAGAGACAGAGGGAGAGAGACAGACAGACAGACAGAGATTATGTTAGGTAAAACCTACCATGGGTCACTAAGCTCACCTGAGGGTGCGATCTCAGGAGGTTCTTTGATGTGATTTGAGATATATTTTGAAGAATGAATAATCGGGCAGTCCCCTCCCTACATTGCTCTAATGCAGCTACCTCAAGAAGTGAGTAGCACTTCAAGACCCGCATTAGTTTAATCCAGGTGAGAGTGTTTGATCATATGTGACATTTCCCGGACCCCTGCTCTTAGAGAGTCACTCTTACCTGAGAGCAAGGCCTCCCTTTGCACTTGGAGTATGCTAGCTCTGGGTAGGACTACTCTTGGACATACGTATTTGAAACACTTTGGTGCCACTCCTTTGGTTTTCCAACAAATTCAGTTCACAGCAGGGAATTGTGGGATACTAAGCAACCTTTATAAAAACTTTGGAATCATCAAATTTTGCTGCTTTGTTTACTAAGTAAACAACAGCATAGCTAACAATCTAAGTCATGGTTCTCAAACTTTCCTGTGCATAAGAATCATCTGGAGGGCTTGCTAAAACACAGATTACTGGGTCCCTCTCAGAGAGTTGCAGATTCAATGGGTCTGAGTTGAGCCTCCACATTTCTATTTCTAACATGTTTCTGGGAGATGCTGGTAATTCTGGTTCTTGAAACTACTGGTCTAAATAGAACTGGCATTAGTAAACATGAAAGCTCATGTATAGGAGAGACAAGACACACTCCTAAAGGCTAGACAAGTGAATTCAGTCACAGTAGAGAGGACATAAAATGGATTTGTTTTTGTTATTCATTTGTGTATTTTGAATGCATAAGCAAAAATGAATCTTCCTCAACTAAACAAAGCAAGATTTGTTCCTTGTGCCATAAATGGTTTGAAAAACAAAGTAGCTGTTTTCAGATCCCTTGCTGAGTTATATTCAAGTAGTTATTTACAATGGAGCTCACACCCCCATTTGTGCCAAAAAACTGAAAAAGAGAGCGGGATGGGTTCCTAATTTCTAGTAATTATGTTAGAAGTTAAAAAGTGGAAATACAGTTGTGACAATCTAGTCAACACAGAAATATTAGTATAAGGAGCTATAAATGAAAATGTATGAGAAGTGGTTGTGTTTTTCTTTTTCACTCTCAAGGAACTCCCTACCTTCTCAGGAGAAATATTCACTTTATTCACTCTAGAGCACAGAAGAAACCATAAATCTTACTGTGTGAGAGCTTAACTTGAAACCTTCCTTTAAAGATAATAGTTTCCTGGAAGGAGGCAGTCCACAGTTCTAGCTCCTCTTCAAATCCTCCCAAGAACCTAAAAAGACCAAGGCATATTTTTAGAAATGTCACTAATCGTTCTAGACCTCTGTCAATGCTGGATCCCAAATCTCTCTCCAGAGTGGTTACAAAGCAAATGAAACCCCCCAACAAAATACACAAACACACATTTTAAGAAGCCCAAACAAATTAATTGAGGTCTGTTATGAGTCTTTACAGGGGCCAGCAAGATGCTAGGATGATCAGTGCCCTGAATATTTTCAAAATCTAAGGATATGTCATATCCTTACACATTACAAAATGTTAACAGGACATTGTAGCAGAGGAAAAAGTTTTCATTGACCCTCCTAGGGTCCCTGGCTGAATCTGAAAATTAAACATATTAAAAAATATTAAAGAAGAAAAACATACCAATTTTTTACGTATTTTATGTGACATGGGCGTCTTCATAAGTAAATGAAGACCCAAAGAACAGAATCTAGCATAAAATAGTCAAGTCTTGGGGTGTGCCCTAGTGACCTAGCAGTCTAGTATACCCTCGGAGCCATACCACATGCATCCCAAGGTTCTGGGTTCCTGACCCAGGACCGGGGGCAAACAACCAATGTGAACAACTGAATAAATAAACAAATAAATAAATAAATAAATAAATCTCTTCCTCCTCTTCTCTCTTCCTGTCTGCCTGCCTCCTTACCTTCATCCCTGCCTGTACCTTTCCTTTAAAAAACAAAACAAAAAAAAGTCTTTTCTTTGGGTCTTAAAATATATAACAACACATCCAACTCACCATCAAATTGCAAAAAATATTCCACTGCTGTCCATTGGACCCCACTACCCTGTGCTCCCACAGCCATTCCCCACTGGTAACCTCAGATCTAATGTCAATACCAAGGATTGGTTTTTGTTTTGTCTATTGCTTTGCTTTTTTTATATTCAACATATGAGTGATATCATCAAGTATTTGTCTTTCTCCTCTAACATATTTCACTTAGCATAATCCTCACTAGTTCCATCCAAGTTGTTGCAACTGACAAGATTTCATCTTTTTTACAGCTGTATAGTATTCCATTGTGTATATATACTACATCTTCTTTATGTAACTGACGAAGACCACATAGGTAGTTTCCAATTATTGGATATTTAAATAATATTTCAATAAACTTGAGGGTGCACCTGTCTCTGAGAATTAGTGGGTTTTTAACACATTTTGGGGGTAAATACTCAGAAGTGGAATGACGGGATTGTATGGGATTTCTGTTCTCAATATTTTTTTAGCAATCTCCATACTGCTTTCCATTGACTGCACCAATTTGCACTCCCATCAGCAATGTACAAGGTTTCCTTTTCTCCACATCCTAATCAACATTTGTTATTTCCAGACTTATGGATAACAATCTCACAGGTGTGGGGTGATAACTCATCCTTGTTTTGATTTTTGTTTCCCTAATAAGTGAGGAGGAACATCTTTTCATGTGTCTTTAGTCATCTGTATATCGAGAAATGTCTACCCAATTCTGCAAATTTTTGATTGGGTTATTTGTTTTTCTGTTGTTGAATTTTATGAGTTCTGTATATATTTTGGCTATTCAGCTCTTGTCAGATGTATAAGGTGCATATATCTTCAGAGAAGGCATCCCTTACATGAGAGTTTTATGGCGTGTTTGATGTGAGAAGGATTTGGGTTGGGGGAGATCAGCGTTACCTTCTGGCTTCTGTTTTTTTTTCTCAGATTCCGTCAGCTTAAAATATTCAGTATGCCAAGATGCCATATTCAGGGATAGCAATTCTTAAACCCAATCAACACTCATATACATGACTTTTGAATATTAATCCAATTTTGCATTTGATTGGTGAGCATCTCACATATGTCTACTGATTCTTCCCCTCCACACCAATCTTCATGTCTACCTAATCCACATCTAGGCTTATACAGACAGTATAATTTTCAATGCAATTTGAGGAGCTAACAGGAAATAAACCTATGCTGTTTTGAACTATGCACCAGTGTGTCCAAAATAATTCCTAAATAAGAAAGAATTAATTTTTGTTGCTTAAACACTCAATATTTTATGGACCCTGAGAGTGGACAGATGGATGCTAAAAAGAATTTGGGACCATGTGTGTCAGAACAACAAACATGTGACTTCTCCAGAATTCAAATTTAACAGAATTGTTTCCAATCCTAATTTCCTGCTTGCTAAAGCTGATTCCCTAAACAACTTTAAATCATAATGTATCTCTAATCTGAAGTAGAGTGGAGTTCAGATGTGGGACTTAAGCTGTGGTCAGTGACCTCCAGGTCAATGTTTTATTTGGAATATTTTTTTCTGAGGATGAGAGGCCTTGCATCAAGTGAGAACTATAAAGAAGAGGGGGAAAGGGTAGTTATAATTTATGTCACATTTTACTTTGCAAAATAAAAATATAGGAAAAATGAAGAACTCATTATGAAGAGGAGGCACAAGTATCCTCTAGAATCCGGTATCTGCAACTGATGAGCCAGTCGCCATGTGTGTATCTATTTCAGAGACAGATACTTAAGTAGATTGTCCTTGGATCTTGTGACCATTGGGGACAGAGCAGCTATTGCCACTGTTACCATGATAACCTTTCTGCACTTGACAAGGTGATGAAGAAACTTAAGGGAAGCCAATCATGAACTGTATATATATATATATATATATATATATATACATATATACATATATATATACATATATACACACATATATATGTATATGTATATTAATAACATTTTTGGAGGAATTGTTTAGTGCTCTTCAGCCAAGGATCAACAAACACATACCTGTAGCAAGTTAGGTTGATTACACAGTGTGTCACAGTGTGTCAGGGTAGAATGTACACCACAGGGAATCTGTGGCACATCTCAGAGAGTTTTAGGAGAAATCTATTACAGAATTCGGTCTTGTGTTAGGTTGGTTTGTGGCATATTTGAAGAAGTGAGGCTTTGCTCTGTTGGGATGTAACAGTATAACCATCAGGACAATTCTATGATTGGATATCTTAGTGGATATTACCTAGAAGGGGGCTAATTGGTAAAGTAGCATCAGTCATATTCATTGAGATAAGAGGGTGTTTGGTCATTTTTGTGGTTTGATCAAAGTTCGTGGTTTCTTTCTTTGCAGACATGATGATTCAGCACTCTTGTTTTTGTCTTAGTCACAGGGGTCACAGAGTAGCCGTCTGGTATTGATAACCTGCAAAATTGTTTATGTTCCTCAGGAGAACACCAAAGCCTGTCTGTGAGACCCAGGCCACTCCCATATGCCATTGATTTCTTTTCTCCTCAGTATGATGGATACTGGGTCCAAAGCTTACAGGAGACCACATTTCCTTTCTGCTAGTAGCCATAGATAGCAGAGAAATGGTTAGATGTGCTGAACAGGAATGATTGGGGGCCTGGCAGTTAATGAAAACATCTAGAGTTTAGGATCCTTAGTAAAAACATAGTTTCCCGAGGTTGTTTTTCCTTAAAAAAATCAAATTAGACCATATTTAAGCAAGAGAAGAAAACAGGAGAATGTAGCAGATTATATTTTTCAAAGATGATCACAACAGCATCTTCCATCCCACACTCTCTTCTATAATGTGACCTTGCCACTCTTGCCATTGAGAGATAGGATTGATGTCCCCTCTTCTCTGAATCTGGGTAAACTTTAGAAAATATCAGGAAATGAGACTATGACTTCAGAGGCTAGATCATAAGAAGCAGTGCAACTTCTCCCTTATCTGTGAGAACATTGACCTTTCGAGCCGCTAAGATGGTTTATCATAAAGCAATAGTACCCCAAACAGAGATGGAAAGTTTGATTAACACAAAATAGAGTAAAAGCAACAAGGAAGGCAAGGAGTTGGTACTGGCAAAACAGCATATGATTTTGTTGCTGCTATTGTTTTTGGTCCCAGAGACCCCAGAGTGAATAAAAATAGACATAAGAGGGAAGAGTGGAAAGATAAATTATCCAGTATGTTCAGTGAAACTTCTTTAGATAATGGGACCTCCTTCTAAAAGAAGAGCTTAAACTATTTAAGTTTTTCCTTTACCCGAACATCTTGATTAAAATGAAAAGATGTGTTTTTTTCTAGATAAATGTTAATATTAACACTGGAAAACTAGTGAATGAATACCAATATTTAATACTATAGTTGCCTATGGTAACAGTCTTTCAGGAAGTCCCTCTAGTTATTTTTGGGCAATTATCTTAGAGTCATTTATAAAAATGTACACCTTACTGTGGTTATACGAAGGCTTGCCTCAGCATACCTTATATGAGATGTTTGCATAAGACACTTTGATAGTGTTAGTGCTGAAGTCATCTGTGAAGACTTGAGTCCTTCAGTTTTCCCTAGTAACAAACTTCTGTAACCAGAAATTAAGGGATTACTTTTTCTCTATTTCTTTGTATGAGGTTGTAGGAAAACACAAAAGATACCTCCAATGGCATAGGAATTTGATTCTCTTAATCTTGAGAATTTACTTGTTTCTATAAATCCTCCATATGTGTCTTTATTGACATATACAAAGTAGTTCTTGCTGTGTAACTCGTTCTCTCTGTAAGTAAGAATAGCAATCCTAGTACTATTACTGAAATTGTATCATTGGTGAAATCAATATTGGCTGTAAGTGTTTGGTTCAACCCCAAATGGACCTCATGGCTATAGATCAAGTTACAAAATGCTTCAGTGTCTTGTTTCCTTATAAAATCCATTTGTATTTGAGGTTTCACATTGAACTAATTTTTTCCTCTTCCACAGGACTTTGGATCATCATCCCTTTCCTCCGACTGCATTTGTTTATTCCCTCTGTACGTTCTACTTTGAAAAGCACTCCTGTCCATTTACACATGCCCAAATCTTATCCAATACTCAAGGCCCATAGTTATTGTCATTGTTTGACAGCCTTCTAGATCTCCTGTTCTCCTTTTCATCATCATTCCCTGTTTCTCTTCTCCGTCATCAACACTTTTGCATTATAGTTCTCTGGACACATGTCTGTCCTTCCTACTGATCTGTGAGTCCCTGGAAAAGTGTCTGGAATAAATTAATTTGGGGTTCTCTACCACTCCAAAATGGATGTTTTGTTCATCTTCTAGATCTGTAGAGAGGGCGTCTGAACCTGGAGATGTTAGTGAAGCTTGAACATCTAATTAGTGGCAGAGCTAGGACCAGAACCAGGGCCTCCTAATTCAAAGTTTGATGTCTACTAGATGAAGCAGAAATAGAAGGGAGAGAAAGAAAAACATGTGGAAGAAGTATGATTCATGAAGGCAAAACTTTTGTCTATTTTGTTCACTGTTGACATCCCAGTGCCAAGAATGGTGCGTGGCACATAGTAGGCTCTCAATAAATCCTTATTGGAATAATAAATGATGGATGTAAGTATATATTCATGTGCAAGGATGATAACAACCTGTAGGGGCATGTGTATTACTTACTTACCTCATGCATTGCCTCCAGGCATGAAAGAAACAGAAAGCTAGAAAACCCTCCAGCTTTTTCTCCTCTTGTTACTTTTACATTGCTCTATTTTATCACTTGTCCTTCTCTGGTAGCAATTCTGAGGATAATGAGACAAGTCTTGGTGAACTCTTGTACTACTATTCTGATAAAAGAGAAAAATGTGATGTGCTAGGCACAGAGTGGCTTTCTTTTGTTTAAAAACCTTGAGAAAGTTAATATTTTATCCAAAGAAAAAGAAAAACAAACAAAATCCAAGCTGTCTTTTCTTGACCTTGCTGTCTGACATCACAATGGGACAATGTGGCTGGGGTCTAAGGTTTGCCCAAAACAATCTATGCTGCTTTGGTGGAGCTGATTCAAGGTCATGAGGGCCATGAGTGTGATTGAGAAACAGTAATAGAGTGGACAAGAATATATACCCTTGAGCCCCGGTACTTGCTAGCTTGTGATAGTCATCCTTGTAAGTGCCACCTCAGGGCTCACCAAGGGAATCCCCTGCTCTGCTAAATGATTTCTTTCTCCCTTGGCGTTGTGCTCTTTTTTCCCCTTTTGCCTTTGCTTATTGAGTTGTGAAAAAGATATCCTTTTCTTAGCTCTACTCCCATCTTACTTCTTCTTGATTCCCACTCTAAGACCAAAGTTACTTGAATAAATTTATACAGGAAAATTGTTCCTTCTATTATTCATGGAGCTTGAAAGTAAAGTAACTAAGGCTTAAAATATGGGGTCAAAGGAATGGGAGTAGGAAAAAACACACTTTGGCCTCAGTCTGACCCTAAAACACATGGTTTATAAGAACCCTTCCAACTGAAGAGTTAAGAAGGTTTGCCCAGACTAAGGGCACAGACCGTGGAGCAAGACTGCTTGTGTTGGAATCTGGGTGCTACATCCCCTAGGCTTTGATGAACCTAGGCAAGTGATTTAACCTCTCTGTGCTACGATTTCCTCATCTGTAAAATTAAGAAATGCTAGGGGGATTTGCAGTTAATATCGGTCAGTCACCTAGGATGATGCCTGCTAAACAGAAAGTGCTGTTTAACTGTTAGGTGCTGCTATTATTTGTCATTATTAAACAGTCCCTTGTGTGAATGCTCCATCAGATGTCTGGGGAATAGACAGGAGTGGAAACCCACATATGGAATAAATAGTGTTGGAGGAGCAAAACAGGTGAGCAGACTTGAGGATTTATATCTAAAAGAGTGTGGTCAAAGGTTTTATTGTATTTTACTCTGTTTTTATAAACAAATCGCAGTTACAAGTTGTTGCATATGCTTTTGAAGTTTTATCTGGGGCACCATTACCTAACCTAAGGTTGTGAAGATTTCCACCTTGCTTTCTGCCAGTTTTATATTTTTATCCACTATATTTAGGAATTTGCTCCATTTTTAACTAGTGTTTGCATATGATGTGAAGTAGGAGTCCAGGTTCATTCTTTCGCATTTGGACATCTAGTTATTCCAACACTGTTGAAAAGACTCTCCTTTTCTACTGAATGGTCTGGTCACCCCTGTTGAAAAAGATTTGGCATAAAGGACTGAATTTATTTCTGGACTCACAATTCTATCCCATTGATCTATATATCCGTATGCCTGTACCACTCTTAATTGCTATAGTTTTGAAGTATTTTTTGAAATCTTAAACTGTGAGTCCTCTTGATTTTTTTCAAGACTACCTTGGGTATGTCAGGCCTTTCCCAAAAAATGCGAATTTTGGGACATCTTGTTAATTTCTGCAATAAAAAGGCAGCTGGGGTTTTGGTAGGGATTGTGTTGAAATTGTATATCAATTTGTAGAATACTGTCATTCAAAAAATACTAAGTCATTTGATTCACGGTGATGGGATGTCTTTCTGTTTATGTAAGCAAGGTTTTGTAGTTTTCAGTCTTTTTCTTCTTTTGTTAAATTAGTTCCAGTTTTTTTAATGTTACTGCAACTGAAATTGTTTTATTAATTTACTTCTTGGTGTGTTCATTTCTAGTGTATATAGAAATGTATTGAAATATATATTCACTTTGTATCCTGCAATCTCGCTGAGTTCATTTATTAGCTAAAATAATATTTTTGTGAATTCCTTAGGATTTCTATATACAAGATTATGCCCAACTACAAATAGAGGTACCTTAATTTTTCCTTTCCATTATGGATGCTTTTTATTTATTTTTCTCTCTGAATTGCCCTGGATATTACCTTCAACACATGTTGAATAGAAGCAAGAAGAAAGGTATGTGTTGTTTCTGTTCTTACAATGTGTCTATCTATGATTTTTTTTGAGTTTATCTTTCTTGGATTTAGTTTCAAGACTATATTGATAGTTTTTCATCAGTTTTAGAGAATTTCCGACATTAGTTTTTCAGATGAGCTTTCTGGCCCTTTGTCTTTCTACCATCCTTCTGGGCTTCTCATTATGTATAGGTTGGTATGCTTGATGGTAACCCAAGATCTCTGAGAATCTGTTCATTTTCCTCATTCTTTCTCTATTCCTCAGACTGGGAAATCTCAACTGACCTGTCTTTAAATTTGATGATTCCTGTTTCTTCCAGCTCATTTGTTATTGAGCCCCTCAGTAAATATTTCATTTACTGTAACTTTTAAAGTCCAAAATTTCTCTTTGGTTCATTTTCTAATTTTTGTTTATTTGTTGATATTTTTTAAATGGTGAAACATCCTTCCCATACTTTCTTTTAAGTCATTACACATGGTTTGCTTTAGTTCTTTGAAAAATGTATGATAGCTTATTTGAAGGCTTTATCTGATAAGTTTTATGCCACAACTTCCTTGGGAGATCCGCTGTTGACTGATTTTTTTCCTCTGCATTTGGGCTATACTTTCTTTTTCATGTGGGTATCTCATAATGTTTTTGTTTAAAAGTGGACACTTTAAAGAATGTGGCAACTCTGGAATTCAGATTTACTACTGGTGGCAGTAGTAAATTTGCTGATATTACTGTTATTTAAATTGTCGTTGCTGTTTGTTTGTCTAGTGTTTTTTCTTGGACTAATCCTGCAAAGTCTTTATTTCCTGTTGTGTGCAGCCACTGAAGTCTCTGTTTGGTTACTTCACTAAGTGCGGAACTCAAGTGGTCAGCTAATCATTGATTAGAGGTTTCCTAAAATGTCTCGAACCAATAACCCTTACCCCCTTTAGCAGAGGGACTCTGTGTGTGTTGTGGCACCGTCAGTGCTCTGGAGGCAGGTCAACATTGTTTTGTAGTTTTCTGCTTCTTTCGCCTTAGCCTTCACTTCCTGCATTCGCAGATTCTCCAGGTCAACCAGAGGTGAGAGGTAAGAGCCTTATCATGTTTCCTAGGCATGTGCAGAGCTCTCTACAAGTACTTTTAGACTCTTAGAAATATGTCGTCCCTTTTCAAAAGTCTTTTCTCATTCTCCAAATGCTCCTTTTAAGTTTTCTGCATTGCCTCTTATTTTCCCCAACTGGTATCATGGCTTAGGCTGCTATGATGTTGAAAAGTTGCCACTGATCGTGTTTGGCAAATATTATGTGAACCAGACTATCTACTATCTGACTTTTCTTACTAACTCAAGTCAAATAACTACAAGGCAAGCAAAGGAATCTTTTTCAAGAAAAGACAGTTATATCAAATAGTGATAGCGTTCTGGGAATGGGGAGTCTTTGAGGAGCTCCAAAGCTGTTCTGCACCCTCCGTTACTCCAGGTAGGAGGCTGCTGGTTTTTGAGGCTACCACTGAGCAAGGGAGAGGGAGAAGGGAATAGGGTATGTTAAAGGGTCCCAAAGATGAATTTTCTTAGCAAGATACAGTAGTTTTCTTGGATAAATGTTCCTCGGATTTCTGCAAGCTTTTGGATTATTTCCAGAGTTCTGAAAAAGTTAACGTGAAAACTTTTTGGTAGTCTTATCATTGTTGTTTTGGAGAACTAAATCTTTGGAGGTCCTTACTGTGCCATTCTGAATGTTCCTCCTCATATAATTTTATTCAATTTAGGGTACAATCAAACAAAGTAGCAGTCTTGGTATGTGAAAATTTGAGTCATAGCTTCTTAGCAGTGAGTAGCATTTGAACTAACAGAAAATGCTGAAGGTGGTCTCCTCCTGTGTCTTCAGACTCGAAAAGGCTGTCCTGGGACTGAGGCAGGGTTCATGTCCATGAGCAGGCCAGTGGGTGAGACCTCAAGGAAGCCAGTGAGATCATGCTGTTTTTTCCCTTATGAGGTCATTTCCTTTTTATGTTCATAGACTCCAGAAAACCTGGAGATATGTTTGAGCCAAGTCTCTTCTCCAGAGATGGGCTACCACTTCCCTCTACTCTTCCCTCTGTACTCCAGAAAGTGTATTGGATGCACCCTTTCCTTTAGAAGATATGTTGGAGAGAACAATATTAAAAGGGAGACATACATGTTTGTTGACTGAACGAGCAAGTAGTGGCCTGGGAAGATCAGGGAAGGCTTCCTATAGGAGGCATGGTATTTGACTTGGGTGGATGAGTCTTGATTAATGAAAGAATGCAACTGATGAGTAGGAAACAATTAAATTTAATGCAACCAACTGTCATATCTGTAACTAATTCCTCTCACTGAGCTACTGAAAGAATAAATCCCAGTTTTAGTCCTGGGACGAAGGCAGAGATTAGGTAATGATCCAAAACAGGAGGGATTCAGTATATCATAGTGGTCAAGAACCCAAGTTCTGATATCAGACTATTTTTCGAATCCCAGATCTTCTGCTTATATGCTTATTAGTTCTGATTCAGGGCAATTTACTTAACCTTTCCAACCCTTTTATCTTTATCTGTGAAATGGGAATAACTTCTTGCCTCCCAGTTTGAGTGAGAAGATTAAATGAGGTAATGTGTCCAAGTGCAAAACATTTGCCTCGTCCAGCATAAAAAATCAACCAAAAGGCAGCCATATAGTTAATTCAGGAATTCAGCCATTGATCTAGATATCAAATGAAGAAAACCATGTAGGTGTGGTCAGAATTGAAACTGAATACTTTGATTATTTCTGTTCCGCTCATCTTTAGAATTTTATAGCATCTTAAAATTGTTAGCATGGACATGTCATGGTGGAGTAGTGGTTGGGTTAATCGCCTCTGAAGAAGTGTAGGCCACATACCCCTGGGCTCAAGTCCGGGGTTTGGGGGGAAACAACCAGTGTGATAGCCAAATAAAAGCAAAAGTAAATCCTTCTGCCTCCTTTTTCTTCCTGTCTGACTGCCTACTCACCTTCTTTCCTGCCTTCACCTTTCCTTTTAAAAAAGTGCCAACATATTTCCATCATTTTAAGAAGTATAATATGGAGTATATTTTTGTTCATATGTGTGGCAGAATATTAAAGGGAAGGTACTCCGTTTGGGGGCAGAGGGTACCATAACTGCAGCAGAGGCAGGAATAGAGAAGAGTGAATTCCCTAGAGGCTAGATGAGATTCAGAGGTATGGAATCAAGTTCTTGATTTGCTTAACTTTGTCTTAGGAGAGTCTACTGAGATTTTTTTTCTCCTTGGATGTTGGAGGTCCAAGGTTTTTGTTTATTCAATCATCAAACAGACACTGGGGTGGGGTAAGGGTGCAGTAATCTATTTTTAACACTACAGCATGAACTTTGTACCCATGTCAGGCTTGAATCTGACCTTGGATAATTTACCTAACCTTTCTGAGCCTCTGTTGCTTCATCTGTAACATGAGGCTAATATTATTTACCTCAGATTTTTTGTAAAAGGTAAATCTAATTAACACACGTGTATATAAATAACATAAAACAAATTCCTGGCATATTTTCAGTGCTCAGTAAATGTTAGATATTATAGTAACTATCATATGTATAGTGAGTGGGAAGGTAGCTATTTTAGTTCTCTGCGTCCATGTTCAGTTCTTCGTTTATATTATCAAATAGTTTTGTTCACCATTTTGTCTTCCATGCCTAGCTCAGTGTTTGTCCCAGACATGAATGGCCCTTTTAAATTAAGTTTGTTAAATGAATGAATGCTCACCAGTAAACAAGTCTAATACAGTGAAAGTTGCTATAACAGAGCTTGAGTACAAGGCACTTTTCAAGAAATGAGGGATAGAATATGCTATGCTCCACTTTGATCAGTCCAGGGGACATTTTGTTAAGAGAGGTTATTCCCTTCCAGAAGTTTCACAGCACAGTCAAAACTAGACCAAATTGCATCCGGGAATTAGGTGAAGTGATGTTAGGGAGCCACCAGGTGGCAGTATTGCAAGTAATACAGCAATGGAAGAGAAGAGCAACTCTTGTTAGCCAAAAGTTCGTTCTGAGGCAAATTTTGTCTCCTCTACACAAAAGCTGGTGCCAATGTCCTTTCCTTTCTTCTGCTGGTCTTGGAGAACTGCCGTTCCTACCCAAGGCTACCTGGAGTCCTCTGGTGTTCTAGGCGGAAGATGGAAATATGATGTTTCCAGTTCTTCAGAGATGAGCTTTGATTCCCACACCACTGACCTCCAATTTTTCTGGCTCTGCCCCCATGAATAGAGTTAAATGGGTGAGGTGATAGGCAAAACTAATATTTTGAGATAGTATGCATGATATCAGTCATTTTATGTAATTATTTTCATTTAATTGCCACAAAACCCAGAGATTAAATTTGTTATGTTTATCCATCCCTGATAACGACAGTTAACATAGGCGTGGTCAGTCTTGTTTCAGCCATAGTTTCCACTGAATATTATAGTAAGTATGATATTTTCAGGCAGATCTCAGACACATTTCCATTGCATCATTTCATTATTAAATACTTTCTTACATCTGAAAGAGAAGGACTTTTAAGCACAACACAGTATCATATACTACTAATAAAAGGCAGTGATACCTTAGTATCAACTATCTTGCCTGTGTTCAAATGTACCTGGTTGTCTTGTTTTTTAAAATACTGCATTTGGTTTATTCAAATCAAGATTCAGACAAGTCCATAGAGTTCATATATTTGATAAGTGAGCTGTGAGCCATTTTATAAACAGGAAAACGGGATCGAAGAGGATTATCTTTTATTATTCAAAAACACTCTGTTGAATCAGAACTGCTACCAAATACTGTAGATACAAAGATTAGGAAGGTACCAGTCCCTGTCCACAAGGAATTCCATCTTATGCTTCTGTAATGAGCTGTGAATATATCTGTGGATGTAGTAATGTATTACACACCGTGTTTTTAAGTGTGAGGTTCTGTATTTGTCTTCCTAGATTGATGACTAATTTCTTAAAAGTCAGGAGCCATTTTATGGTAAACAATGTATTCGTAATACCTAGCATAGTACCTGGTTCATATTTGACAAATATAGTGAAAGTAGTAATTTGTCTGAGTGGGCAATAGGAACTAGTAAAGAGTTTCAGGCAGGGCAGTGGCATAAAGTTGTCACTGTACGTTAGCTGTTGGATTAGAGTTATGACAGTCTGGGGGCAGGGAGGAGACTGTTACAAAGTCTTTGCTAGATTAAGATAAGAGCCAGACTAAGGCAATGTCAATGAGTTTGGAAAGGAGACGGTGGACTGGAGAGTTACCGAGGATGTGTTTGGCAGGATTTGCTAATTTCTTAAATGTGGAGAGTGAGAGAAAATGAAGAGTTCTGAGTTTGTGACTTTGGTGATGGTGGTGCCACCAATAGTCTCAGAGGAAAGAGAAGTGAGTTTGAGATGGGAGAGACAAATTCTATTCTGGGCATAGTGAGGTTGAGGTGTCTGTGTGATCGTTATCAAGATGTGTGAGATCAGAGTTCATAGCAGAGGTCTGGAGTGAGAATCTGGGAGTGACAGAGTGTAGACGGAACTTGAAAACCTGACAGTGGATAACATCACCAGAGGAGAGGATATGTGGTAAAACAGGGAGTAAGCTAAGAAAGGAATCTTGACATTTCCCGAAGGGTTAGAGAATGAGAAGCATATGAGAGAATGAGCAGCATATGGGAAAAGGACAGCTAGGGAGATTGGAAGAAAACCGAGAGTGTGGTACCACGGAAATCAAGGGAGGTAAAAGTTCAGGAGAGGAGGCAGTGGGAATGGTCATTACTTCTGAAACAGGTGAGGAGATGGTGCTAGAAAATAGCTCAGTGCAGACTGGGTATAGTGTGTGGTGGAGGAGTGGCAGAAGGTAAGCCCAGAAAGGCCACTTGGGCCATCATCTAAAAGGACTTCGGTCACAGGTTAATGAGTTAATGGTTCATTCTGTAGATGATGAGGAGCCCTAGAGAGGTTTCAAACAGGAGTAACCTGATTAGATCGGGTGTTGTGGGAAGGCCAACATGAGCAACTCATTAAATAAATAAATGTCTCTTTCTCCTCTCCCTTGCTGTCTGCTTATCTACTTACCTTCCTTCCTGCCTGCTTTCTTCCTCTTAAAAAATAGCAACCAGAAACTGGGAGACAGTTTATGACACTGTTTTAATAGACTACATGAGAAACAATGAGAATTTGAACTAAGGCGATGTTGGTGGGCACTCTAGCTCTCAACTTGGCTTTCCATGTTTCTTTTAGACCTTGAACCAGTTACCCGTATCTATAAGTTGCTCATTTTACCTGGATAGAGTACCACTGGTCACTATTCTGTATGAGCATTAATCCTCTGTTCTTTGTAAATGGCTGTTTAAAAATTATTTTCTAATACTAATATTGAAGCAGTCCTGGGGCCAGTCCTCATTGATTGCATTTTTGTCTTTAGTATAGATCACATTTTCCTCTTTCTGATATACCCATTTTGATTTGTCTCCTGGGCATTATAGAGGACATGTTGTGGAGAATCTGGATTCCACTGTGTCCTTCTAAAGACCATTGAGATTTTTTTGTTTGTTTTAGCAGGCATTTAACTTGACTGAAATCAAATTCCATACTCATTATCCCCTGTATTAAGTAAGAAGCAGTCAATTTTCTGTTCCATTCTTTTAGCTTTATCTGGGCTATTTGGGGACTTGCGCATACATATATATTCAGAGTTTGACCAGAGAGTTGGACAGAGGTCATATAATATACAACATACAGTCAAATTTAGACCTTTACCTCTCAGCCTCCTTTCATTCCAGGAGTTTACCTCCACATTTTCCGGCTGTTGAAACGCTGAACTCTGTCCTCTGGTCTTCAAGTCAGTAACACTCAGTTTAATCCACCTATCAGAGCACTGCGTGGAACCTGTCCTGTGGCTAAATGTCTAAAAAATAGCATTAGAACTAGAGGATTTTCCCATCTTTTAAGCATAGATTCTCTTCCAGGTTCTGCCTGCTGTGGGTTGCTTGTCAATACTTTTAGGTAGTTGTTTCATATTTTTTCCAGAGTGTATTATTACTATATCTTAACAAAGGTAGGTTTAATAGGATAGGAACTACTGGTCATTTACTGGAAGCCAGAACCTATTATAAAATCTGTGACCAATGTAACAATTATGTTCTAATGGTGTAGTAAGAAATTACACCCAGATTCTAGATGTGAGAGTCTAATGATGGCACTTTATAAAGGCAGTTTTAAACCACATAAGCTAAATATGATGAACCTTCAGGATGATATATTTACAGGTATGAGAAGCTTGATAAGTCCCTACTTGGGCTTTCTCATGAGCCGAAATAACTTCACTATGGACAAGCAGTATCCAACTGCCACCAACCTGAGTGCTTCTTCCCATGCAGGGCTTCATTCTTTAGATAATCCCTACCCTGATATCTCCTTGTCACTTATGCTTTAAAAAATCAAACATTATTTGAATGTATTGCTATAAACTGTCATTTCAATGCATTTTGCAGATAAGAATAACAGTCTAAAACCCCCTCTCAGTCTTCTGCCAGATCTGGTATTTAG
>RJWH01009901.1:0-19680 GCA_004363575.1 Solenodon paradoxus
CTCTATTATATACTCTTGGCTCCTCTGTCACAGATTATCTTATCTTATAGGTGTGGCTTTATTCTGTGGTCATAGTCTTTTTGTTTGCAATTTCAATTATTTCTGCTCTAGTTTTTGATATTGCCTTCCTTGTACTGACTTTTGCTTTTGATTGTTCTCTTCCTAGTTCCTTCCGGTATGTGATTGGATTTTCAACGTTAATTTCTCTTGGTGTTTAATGTTCGTCTTCATGACATAAACTTTCCTTCTTTTGCTGCACCCTACCTGTTCTGGTTCCTTGTTCTTTTATTTGTGTTTGTTTTTACATAATTCTAAACTTTATTGTTAATTTCATCAATGATTCAGGAGTTACTAAGAAATTTGTTGTTTCATCTCTACAACTCTGTGTTCTTCCAGGCTTGTTCTTCTGGTTTATTAATAGTTTTATCCTCTTATGGTCACAGAAGATGCTTTCTCTAATTTCAATCCTGCTAAATTTATACAGACTAGTTTTATGTCCCAGAATATGATCTATTCTGAGAATGTTTTATTCTACTTGAAAAGAATGTAAAAATGTTTTGTTGGGTAGAATGCTCTGTATCTTTCTGTTAGGTTCATTTGATTTATTGCTTCATTTAGGACTTTGTTTCTTTATTGATTTTCTGCCTGGACAATCTATCTATTGATGGAAATGTGGTATTCAATTTTCCCTACTGCTTTGTTTTACTGACAATGTCTCACTTTACTTTTGTCAGTATTTTATATACTTATGTGGTATAGCATTGGGTGTATATATAGTAATGACAGTTGTGTCTTCCTTATTTATTATCCCCTTGATCATAATGTAGTGTTAATCTTTGTCTCATATTACCTTTTTTAGGTGACAGCTTATCTTGTCTGATATTAATATTGCAGTTCCTGATTTTCTTTCATAGCCTGTTCTTTGACATATTTTTCCATAGTCCTCCACTTTAAACCTGTGTTTTTCTTTTGGATCTGATGTCTTTCTTATAGGCATAATATTGATGGATTGTGTTTTTATACCTCCAGCAAGTCTGTGTATTTTGTTGGGTGAGTTCAGTTCACCCATATTTAGGGTGATAATTTATATGCAGGGCTTTAATGCTATCTATTGAACCTTTGTTTATGTTTCTGTTGCTACTTTTCGCATCTGTTTTTGGTTTCATTCTTTCCTATGGATTGTTTTCAAAGCTGATTCTCTCAGCTGCATTGGTTTTCCAACTCATTATCACTTTAGAATTGGATTTTGTGGCTACCATGTAAATTGGCTCTAATTTAAGTGCTCTATCATAGTCTTTTCTGCACTGATGACACATCATACTTCTATGTCCACACAAATTTCATGTTCTACTTTCTACCTTCAGTGTTTTTTGTTCTCTCCTATTGGTTCTGTCTTTGTTTATGATTTGATTTTACTGTTTATTACCATTCTCTGGTTTTGGCGAATCTTTGTTTTCATTTTCCCTGCTGTAGAACATCTTTCAACATTTCTTGAAAAGCAGGCTTGCTGCATGAAAACTCTATTATTGCTGAAGACCTTTATTTTTCTATCATATTTGAATTTAGAAAGGTAAGGCATTCTTGGTTGGTAATTTTTGTCTTTTAGAACTTGAACGTGTTCCTCTTTCTACTGGCCTCTAGAGTTTCTGCTAAGACATCTGATAATAGCCTGATGAGTCTACCTTTGTTATGTTTTTCTTTTCTCTAGCAACCTTTAGTAATTTTTCTTTATAATTGGCTTATGCTGGCATTACTATGAGATATCTGACTTGGTGACAGCAGGACTGAAATCTCTCTCTCTCTCTCTCTCTCTCTCTGTCTCTCTCTCTCTCTCTCTCTGTCTCTCTCTGTCTCTCTGTCTCTCTCTGTCTCTGTCTCTCTGTCTCTCTCTGTCTCTCTGTCTCTGACTCTCTCTGTCTCTCACCTGTATTTTGCTGCCAGGTCCTGACAGGTCCCAGGCTGCCGGAGACTGCCTCCATGTTTATCTTTGAAGTTCATATCCAGGCATACAAAAGTGAGGTACCTGGTGTGTTATTATTTGATGGTGATACAGGGAAGAAAAGGGCAATATGTAGTTTCTTTGAGATGAATTTAAGCAAATTGTGAATGCATCAAATATGTGCTGTTTTTCCTTGCTCCTCTATTCTACCACCTTTTTGAGCACCAAGGGTATCTTCTCTTTGTCCTTAATAAGAGGGGAAAGAAGCACCATGCTTATTGTGTTCTTATGGGGAGAATATTAGTTGGTTTATCAAATTTGTTTTTCTACCTGGTTTTATTTGAAAACTGAATGTGAATCTTTACTTCTTGGAGTTAGGATTTAACAAATGATCTTAGACCTTCATATTGAAGCTCTGTCTTTGGCTATGGCAGGGAACAGTCTAGAGAGTTTTCCCAATATGCTCTTACCTCCTTCACCACCTACCTTTGCCGTTTTCTTAAGTAGCAAGACAGAGAAGTTTGATGAAGTAATTTCAGAATATTAAGGTATCAAACTATAAATTCTGACATTCAGCACACAGACTTTCTCCTTATCTTCCACTAAAGCAAAGACCAACTGCCACTCATGAAGGACCTTGACAAAAGTGTAAAAATCTTTCATCAAGTAAACACGGGCTATCTACTCCAAGGTTAAGCAAAGTAGCTCTCCGCAAAGTGTTGACTATACATAGCACTTTGCTTTTTGTATGTGGATGTTTCTTTATTAGTGGTACTAAAGTCTCATCTGGATGATGGTCTGAGATGCAAAACCAATAGAAAAGTGCCAGGGAGAATCTTTGTCTGCACTAATGGAATGTAATATTTCCTTCTTTGAATCTCATTTTGAAGTTATCACGAAGCAAGCAACTGCTGAGACCTGGAGCTGACTGGCTGTGACATGTTCTGCATATTCCATAACACATGTTCCTATATACAGCTCACAGAGAGGCAGGTGTGCCAGTCTCTATAAGGTAACCAGCCATCTGTTAGGTCCATTTTTGGAGGTGGTGTGATGAGACAGTAACATGGCTGGTGATCTTGCTGATTGAAGGACTATGCTTCTGTTATTTCACTGTGCTGTGTCCGAGGAACATTAGGTCATGCTGGACTAAGCTTTCTGCTGACATTTGATTTTTTGTTCTCATGACCTATCACGATGCTCATCTGAGGACTGTGAAAATACAGAATTTCAAGATGAGTTTTCTAATGTAGCTGATTTATAAAGGTGGCAACTTTCAGTGCATAAGTTTAGGGGGGAAGCTGAAAAAATAAATAAAACTTGTCCATGCACTTAGCACTTTTAATCCCTTCCTTAAATGTTAAAAAGTATTCTTCCTGGAACTGCCATTTTCTTATTACTAATATTATGAAGTCAAGAGCTCAGATAATAAGAGATGACAAGCAATACAGAAATGCTAGGTTAGATGTGTATCCCTAATCTTTTTGTCTTAGATGCCAAGTCTATAACCAGGACCAACTGTTTGCTAGTCTAAGTACACTTCAAATGATGTCATTTCCAGGCAACATTTAAGAAGCAGTCTGCGAAAAAAAATACTAGGTTTTATTTCTAATTAAAACTAAAGCAATTCCATCTTACATTCAGAGTTGCTTTTTTGCTGTTATTTTGTTGTTACTGTTTTGTTTTTAAAGGATTGCTAAGCCACTTCAATCCTGAGTTAATGCAAGCAGCTCCTATATGTACCACTCTATCCTGACTCTCCCTATCCCATGGCAAACAGATTCACTGTCTACACCATTACTGGTAGTGGTGAGGCTGCTACCACTCAGTAAAAGGTGGTAATAAGACTATTGCTCCTTTTTGACTGAAAAATGGAAGACCTGAGCTTGGTATTTGTAACCATGGGTAGGTGACTCCAGCTTATATTTCTAGCTCTGTTCTCTTCATCTCCTTCATTCTGTAACACTTTGTAAAATTTTACCTCCATGCCTTTACCCGTGATGTTTGAAAATGCAACATGGGGTCATGTATAGTTTGATGTCTAGTGCATAATAAGTAAATGGTATTATTTACCTTTTCCTGTCCATTTTGACCATCCATTAGTTTCTAATTCAACCACCACCTCCTCCATGAGGATCAGTTATTATTAATAAAACCTTCATAGCTCCCAGTTAGAAAGTATCATAACATTCATTTTATCATCACAATTAATCTAAAAATAGTTTTGGTTTATTTTTTTGAATTTACTGTAAGAAGAACTCAGGTTCAGGGAGCGAAGTAACTGGCTATGCTCATATAACTAGTTAGTTGTAGAGTTGAAAATTGTTAAAAAGAAGGACAGCATAGAGGAGGAGGAAGAAGAGAAGAGGGAGAAGGGAGAAAAGACATACACACAATGTTCTCAAGAACTACTCAGACCTTTGGGATAGAGAATTCACCTTTAAATTCTATTTACTCTTCACTGAAATGAGTATGTTGTATTTTCTTTTAATACTAACAATTACCTGAATTACTTTTAACAAATAACTGAAATAAGCCTTTACCACTTTTCTTTCCAGTATATAATTGACTACCAGACTATAAGATCTAAAAAGAATTCACATCATATCACATGATTTGCTTTCTAACTTTCTTTTATGTCTTTTCATCGATTCATTCTCCTCCCAAATCAGCAACCAGCCTTTTGAGCAAAACGCATGTTTTCAATGTGCTTCATAGTCTCACCTTAAAAAGACAAATAGGAAACATTTTGTATCATGATTATTATTAAACAAAGAAGTCAGCTTTGGAAACGTTAGTGTCCAGCATGCAAGAGCTGCAAGAGAACTGAATATTTGCCCTGTCTCACTGCTAGCTCCCTTCTGCTTTTGTGGAGGAGAAAGTGGGAAGGCATATAATACAAATTCATCATGGGAAAATGAACATACCAATGGGATAGAGACTACTCAACTGCAAAATATGAATGGAATAAAGTTACAATTACTGAAAAATGATGCCAACCTGTAACAAGGTAAATCATTAGTGTGAATAAAAGACTTGCAAGAGATAATTGAGCAATGCAGTACAAGGGTGCTAGAAAATCAGAGGAAAATCTTGATTACTCATTAGTTGAAGGTTCTAGAGAGAACTGATAGCAAAATATGGCATGTTTCTTTGTGAAAGTTCTGAAAATGTTGGGACTAAAGGTAACGTTTTAACAGAGGAAGATGTAGCAGAGCGCTAGAGAAATGAACTCAGTCCAAGATTACTGGTCATGATTATGTTCTTCATCTCAGAAATTTTTATGATAAAATAATTTGATAAGTTCAGTTATATTAATTTCCATTCAAGAAATTCAGGATATTTTAGAAGCGGGTTAGAAGTAAGGAACAGCCAAGATTTCAACAGTATTACAATTAGATCTAATAATCAGATGTCACAGATAGCGTATGAACTGTAACCATATTTATAAAAATCAATATGCACACATTTGAGATCTTTATTTATATTGACTTAACACATCTGTTTAGTGACTTTCGAAGTACTGCTGCTTCCATGAGAAACAGAAAGCTAATATCTGTGCTGATTTAATATTCACAATAGGCTGCTGTGGGAAATATTAATATTTCACAGTGAAGGAAACTGAAGCTCAGAGAAGACAAGATATTGTCCCAAGGGTCCCGGTCCCAAGTATTTTTGAGTTCCTGCTATCTATTAGAAGTTGTGTTATAGAAAAATATACACAACTCCCAAATGACTGAACAAAATGTTTAAAATAGTTGACCTCAGAGAGAGAGTATTCTACTGGGCAAGACACACAAGCAGAAAATTATTGCAGTACAATAGATAATGTGATAAAGATATAAATGGGAGTGAAAAGAAGTATCTGTTCTTAGCTCTGCATTTAGAGGAAAGTGGAGGACTTTTAAAATCAGACCTCACTGAAGGAATGAAAAATGTGAGCTAAATTTTAGAGAATAATGACAATTGTCACTACAACAGAATAGGGAAAAGTATCACAGATGGAGTACACCTAGAGATATGTGCTTCTTAAAATGTATATGAATCACCTACAGAGCCTATCACAAAGCTGATTCTAAATCAGTGAATCTGCTGTGGGACCTGACATTGTGAATTTCTAAAAGTCCCAGGTGATGTTGCTGCTGCCTGTCTTGGGAACCCGCTTGGAATAATAAGGCACAAAAGCGCAGAAATACATGTGAGATATCCTCACTTAGTTTTGGCAACACCAGTGTTAGACCTCTGCATAAGGACAGACTCCCAGGGAAAATGTAAGATTTAAGAAATGGGAAAACCATGGTAAGAAAGTATCATTCTTATTACATATGAACTGGTTTCTTAACAGGAAGGGGTGATGGATTTTTATCAAATGATTGTTGGATTTTTATCATTTTGGCATCTATTAAGATAATAACATGACCTATTAGTGGCTAAAATATGCTAAGATATTTCCTAATTTGAGCAATTCTTGGAATAAAATCTACATAGAAATTTTTGTTATTCTTTTACTATTCTGCGGGATATAGCTTGCTGTTGGAATCATAGATGCTGCATGTGAATTCCTGAGTTTAATCTATGAGTAGTTTTATTTTTCCGTCATTTCAGTATCAAGTAATATTTAGCTTCATAAAGAGAATTGTTGATAATAATTATAATTGCTCTCAATTTATATTGTTACTATATGTAACATACAATATGTTTTACAAATTTAATCTGTGTAATAATCTTGGAGGCATAGTAGTCTGCATGGTGTTAGAGAGAGAGACAAAGACAGAGAGACAGAGAGAGAGAGAGAGAGAGAGAGAGAGAGAGAGAGAGAGAGAGGGAGAGGGAGGGAGAGAGAGAGGAGAGAGAGGGGGGAGAGAGAGGGAGAGAGAGGAGGAGTGTATTCCAATTTAAGGATGAGGAAAATAAGACTCAGAACAGTAAATTAGCTTGTGCAAATTCACATGATTTTAGTGACTTACAGAACTAGGAATTGAATCCAGGTATACCTGACTCCAAAGCCAGCACTTTAAACTCTTCAAGCTACATGAACTATGCAAATTTAAAGAGAAAATTTGCATGCATTTATATGCTCTGAAACACTAAACTAGCATAGAAACTATGTGTATTAAAAAATTTGAAACATTAATAATTTTATCTGCTATTTTACTGAGTCAGAACTTTGACAACTTTTTACATACTTCCATTTCTAAGACATATTTTCTATGTCTTGAGCCAGTATTAATAATTTATGTTTTAAAAACACATGTGAGTAGAATATTTAAAATAAAAATGCAGCATGGTGTTTATAACTTGCCCCCAACCATTTCATTTCTAATACTGAATGAATTAAACTTGCCAGAGATTTTTAAAAATGTATTGCAACTTTGAAAAAAACATTTCTTGTATTTATTAATTATCCCTGTCCTTTTCTATTATCCAAATTACTCCTTTCTGCTTTTATCATAATTGGCAACTTTTTCCTGTCTTGATTTTGTTTATTCTTGTTATCTTGTAGTACATTTATTATAAACTAAAATTATATGTACAAGGTTTAGTACTTCAGAGCTTTTTTCCATTTAGTACATGGATTTAATATGAAGTAGAAATGATAGATCAGAGAAGTATTAACTAAGAGGAGGGATAAGTCTTTTGGGTTAGCTTAGCTAATAGAAAGAAAATGACACAAATCGCTAAAGTGAAGACAAGCTGTTTATGTCAGCCTGACCTTGAAGCAAATGAGACCTTCAGAGAGGTAAACATACAGAGTAAAAGACAGATATGAGGAATGGCTTGAGTTATTCTAATTATAATAATACTGATGGCCAAGAGCAGAATAAGAATCTATGCAGATTAAGTTCAAGAACTTCTTCAAACTGCACTTCCTATATTCCATTTTCAGTCATCCTTAGCACTAGGTCTCCTTTCTATGTTTATAACATTAAAGTAAGAAAGCTACAAGTAAATAAACAATAAATGAGGCTGGAGTGGTATGCCCTAGCTTGTTTTTCCTTGAGGGAAGACAGGGGAAGTTTTGAAGGGTACTTGATACAAATGACAATAACAACAGAACTGATATCATAGAGGGTTATTCAATTGCAAAAAAGTTAGCTTGAGCCTGTACTTTCAAGAGGACATCCACATACTACTACACTGCTGCTTCTTTCTGTGATTTTCATGGAGTCAAAGTTAGGTTAAACTTATACCATTATGTATCTACATTGCATCACTTATCTACTCTGGCCTCACTATTTGGGAATAAACAAAAAAAATACGAAAACTGAACTGATAAAAGAGATTCTCCTTCTTCTGATACATCATATAATGTTCACAACAATTTAGGCAGCCTGCTCTTTGGATTGCTTTCCATGCCTATCATCATCCTGGAACAGGCCATCTAAGTACGAGAGCAAGGAGTAGAATAATCATTTCGTACTTATATCTTTCAGTGGATCTCTATACAAAATAGTTTTAGAAGGCTGGTGCTATTCAGACACCAGCAGAAGTGCATGTACCCAATACAATGAACAGAAAAAAGAAAATAACTAAAAAAAAAAGTGTAGCATAGCATAGATAAAGTGATAATACATAAAAATCCAAAACAAAATTTAGTGAGGTTCTACCTATAATATTGCAACAACATTGCCATTCTAGGTACAGATGCAGTAAGCAAATGATCACATATTCATGTCTTGCAAATTATATCACCTGAAAACACATGAATGGTAATGTTTTTCTTCTCTTTATTTAGTGTTTATTTTTCTAGGGAAGAATATCATCTCAATACTCAATAATTATTCTAATTTGAAGGAGAAAACCTAATTTAATCAATCAAAAGTAATTGTAAATAAATATATATATACCCACTATTGTAAATATATATATATATATATATATACCCACTATTGTAAATATATATATATATACCCACTATTAAGAGCACCTAAATATAAAAATAAAGTATCAACAAATTTGAAACTATAAATAGACAACAAAATAGTCATAATAGAGGACCACCATATTCTACATTCAACAATGTACATCAGGCAAGATAGCAACAAGAAAAGTTGTTATTGAATCACATTTTAGACCAAATGGAGCTAACTAAACGTAGTTTCTCTTTCTAATATTAGCAGAACACACATTTTTCTTAATGTTTATATCTCTAGGAGAGATCATATAACAGCTCACAAAACAAGTGTCTTAGCAAATGTAAAAAGATATAAATAATACAAACTATCTTTTCTGACCTCAATGGTATAAAATGAGAAATCAATAACAGGAGGGAAGCTGGAAAACACACAAACATGGGGGAAATCAAACAACACTCTGTTGAACAATCAAAGGTCAAAGAAGAAATCAAAAGGGAAATAAAAATATATTGAAGCAAGTGAGAATGGAGGCGCAATATATTAAAAAACAGGATGCTATATAACCAGTTCTAAGAGGGGAGATTATAGCAATAAACACCTACATTAAGAAATATCTCAAATAAACAACCTAACTTTAAACTTCAAGGAAGCAGAAAAAGGCCCAAAGGTAGCAGGAGGAAGAAACTCACAAAAATAAGAACAGAAAAAATGAGAAAGCCAAAAATAAAAATTTTAATACATCAACAAAGTTAAGAGCTGTTTTTTTTAAAGAAGAAAATAGACAATGTGTTAGACTAACTCGGAATAAAGAAACAGCTCAAATAAAATCAGAAAGGAATGAGAAGACATTATAAGTGTTACCATAAAATTGCAGATGATTGTAAGAGGTGATTATGATAAGTTACGCAGTCATTAATTGAATAACCTACTAGAAGTGGATAGATGACCTGATATAACAAAAGCCATATGTGATAAAATCACAGTCAACATCGTACTCTATAGAGAAATGTGGACTATTTTTCCTCTAATAATTAGAACAAGATAAGGGTGTCTTTTCCCACCACTCCTATTCAACATGGTTCTGGAAGTCCTAGACAGAACAATTAGACCAAAGATATAAAAGACATCCAAGTAGAAAACTAATAAAATTGTTTTTGCTTATAGATGATATGATCTTTTATAGAGAAATCTTAAAGACACTGCCAAAATCTGTTAGAAATAATCAAGAAACTCAGTATAGTTGCAGGATATATAATCAACAGAAATTAATTTTGGTTACATACACTAACATAAACAAGCTTAAAAACAAACTAAAAATCCCACTCATAACATCATCAAAAACAATAAAATATTTAGTAGTTAATTTAACCAAGGAGGTTAAAGATTTATATACAAAAAACTACCAGACTTTGATGAAAGAATTGGAAAAGACACAAGAATGGAAATGTATTCTATATTTATGAATCAGATGAATCATATGGCTTAAATGTCCATGCTACTCAAAGCCATTTATAGATTTAATGAATCTCTATCAACATTCTAAGAGTTATTCACAGAAATGAAAAATCCTAAAATTCATATTATATTAAAAATAGACCAGTGGAACAGATTTAGTAGTCCAGAAATAAATCTTTGAATACATAGTCAACCAATATTTGATACTGAATGGAGAAAGGATTATCTTTAATAATAGATATTGGGAAAGCTGCATAATCACATAAAACCAAATGAAATTGGACTCCTATCTTAAACCAGTCACAAAAAAACCCAACTTGAAATGGATTAAAGACTTAAATGCTGTTGAAGAAATCATAGTGAAAAAGTTCCTTAACTTTGATCTGGCAATGATTTTTCTGAATATATTTCCAAAAGCATAAATAACAAAAACAGAAATAAATAAGTGAAGCTACTGCAAACCATAAAGCTTCTGCACAACAAAAGAAAGAAATGAAGAAAGGTTGTCTATAGAAAGAGATAAAATATTTGTAAAACGTATATCTGATGAAGTTTTAATAACAAAAATGTATAAAGAACTCATATGACTTGATAGCAGATCAGACAAACAACCTGCTTTAAAAATGGCAGGTGAACCGAATAGACATTTTTCTAAAGAACACATACAAAGAGCCAATGGATATAGGAAAAGATGTTCAACATTACTAATCATCAGGGAAATGAAAGTCAAAACCACCATGAAATATTACTTCACACTTGTTAGAATGTCATAAAAAGGAAAGAAAAAACAAATGTTGACAAGGATGTGGAGAAAATGGAACCCTTTATTCACTTTTAGTGGTAGAGCAGATTGGCGCTCCACTATGGAAAACAGTATGGAGTCTCCTTAACAAAATTAAACATAGAATTATCATATGATCCAGCAATCCCATTTCTGGGTACAGACCCAAAGGAGATGAAAGCAGGATCTCCCATGTTCATGGCAACGTTGTTCACGATAGTCAAGATATGGAAATAACTCAAGTTTTCTTGAGCAGGTGAATGGATAAAGAAGTTATAGTATATGTATGCAATACAGTGTTATTTGGTCATAAAAATAAAGAAATTCTGCCATTTAAGACAACTTCGATGAAACTGTAAACTGTATGTGCCTAGTGAATAAATAAGGTAGAAAAATACGAAGACTATGTGATATGACTTACATGTGGAGGGAGGTGTTAATTAATGCACGGAGGTAATAATTTTGTACTATATCAGTGTATCAAATTGACACATTGCATACCTTACACTTATACAGTATTATTTGTCAATTATATCTCAATAAGTCTAAAATAAAAAAGTATATGAAGCCTAAGATAAGAATGCTGTAATATGATTGTCCAGACTGGAGAAAGTGCTAAATATCTGGATTTTATTTGTACTCCTAAGTTTTTCAGATTGTGGTAATGTTTAGTTTTTCATTCAATTTTATATATATATATATATATATTAGTGGTGTAAGAGTTATCAAAGAGAGAGTGATGATGGCAAGGTAATATCTATGATGGAAGAGGGAAAGAAGTATGCTTCCTCTGTCTCTAAGTTTATTCCATGAATAAATATGGCAATACCTATGTTAATGTACCATGGCCCCATGTATCACTTAGCTTCAAGGAAAATAATTTTTATTCATTATTAAAATAGAGTAAAGCCTTTTAGTTGACTGAAAGTGAACTTTAAAAAAGTCTTCATGTAGATGGAGAGGTGAAAAGCTTCTACTTCTCTTAATCAAAAAGAAACTTTAAAATGTGTTTGGAAAAATTTTTGAGTAATGATTAATTCTAGCTAAATTATCCACGGATTCAGATATGTCTTTGCCAATTTCACTGTGTCAGTATTTTGTCAAATGAAAAATCAGGAGGAAAAAAATGAGATGGAAAGAATTTCTTCTCTAGAAGAGCCATAATTGTCCCATGAGCATCTATCTGTTCATGCTTTTATTTTTTCAGAGTGCATGTTAAATTTAGTGACAAAGGGGTGTAATTTGAGAATAATGCTGCACAACGCATGCTTGTGTGGCACACTTCATTGGTTCTACCCTCTACTTATATAATATAATCACACTTTTACACTGACTTAGCCTCTAAGTTTAATGCTCAGGGTGTACACTTTGCTACATTCTGCATATTTTATTAACAAAAAGTTATACCATGCTGATCCAATTTCATATTTCAGAGATCCAGCTGCAGAGCTGATGATGAAGCTACGAAACTTATTAACTTAGCTGAATGCATAAACAAGCATTTAATCAATAATCAGGTTACACATTTTAAGGGAACACGTGCAATGAGTGTGATAATCAAAAAGTACGTATCAAATTTATGTTCTTCATTTACTATGAAGAGTGAGTTAGTGTTATTTAAGTCGGTATTTTAAAAGGAAATTGACGATTGTGAACTTAAAAAGAGATAAATACCAGCATTTTCTTTTGCAATTTTTGTTATTTGCTCTCCCTTCTTCCCCCCCACTCCAAAGCCTCCAGAAATTAAGAGCTGCCTTCTTTTAACACAGGAGCTGTGTATACCAGATGGGCAGCAGAGCAATATCCAAACCTACCCAGCCATAATTTTGTCAGACATAGCAGCAGGGGACCTTCTAGAAGAACATGACTGACACTCAGAGATGTAGAACACTTGGTTTGCAGTGCTGCATACTTGGACCATGGATGATTGGTTTCTGACTAACAGTTTATTGTATGGTTTAAAAATAACTTCTTCATTACAAATGTTGATACAGTTTTCAAAGTATTACCTCAAAAATTTCATTCATGGTTATTGACTTAAAGAAAGTTTTAAATCCTTGTATCTAATTCAACAATTCCGTATTAAATACTATTTGACAAAAACTATTTTAGATGTTGGAGGTGGAGTTGGGATCCTGGTGACTATCTTTCATGACCTTAGAATTTAGCAAATTTATTCAGATGACAATAGATTCTAGCATAACTAACAAGGCAGGATACAAGCACTAGAATATATTCAGGGTTATGGAAAGCAAGGAAAGGGGAAATTCACTGTGATAGGAAAAGACAGAATTTGAGTGAAGCATGAAGAATAGAAAGCATGGCATCATTGACAATGCCGGGCACTGCAGACAGAGTTATTATATCCTTCCCGTTTCTTGAACAGCAGAGTCCTTTTCCATTGAAACCAGAAAAACATTTTTTGTCAAGGTTAAATGTTGTACATTTAGAGATACTTTCATCTCTTTTTCACTTTTAAGAAAGCTAAACAGTGCTGCTAGAAATTGGAATCTTGACATACCCAATGTATTCAGGAAGGTGTTGGAGGGTTTTGCTTCCCTTATTGCGTGGTTGGATAACTGGGCCTCAGCTTTGTAGGCAAGAACAGAATAAATAAGGCAGATGTTTTACAGACTTCTGCTCTTTTGAATCTGCTCCATACAGAAGGGAGATCTTGTTTGCCTCAAATTATTTAAGTACAGCATTTGTCATTTCTGCAATTCACTTACCACCACCAGCTATGCAATTACTTTAACTGTGAGCTACTTACATCTTAGTCAGTTCTACTGTCTAAAAATATGTTGGCCTTTATTTGAAAAGCTAAGATTGAAATTGTCACTTGGGGCCATTCCAAAACTACTAATTGTGCACTTCAAGTAGAGCAATATTTGAATTAATTTTCCTCTTGAATTAAAAAAGATTACTCATGTTATGTTTTTCATTTATAATTACGGTTTTACATTATTTTTCAAGAGTATATATTGGGACTTGGTTGGCCTGAAATTCTACACAGCTTTGTTCTGCTGTTGGGCCTTGTCTGCTAACTTTATCTAAATATCTTCTTTCTTGGTGGCTTCTCTGAGGATTTCATCAACTTCGGTTTATACTGTAATCCTCATAAACCAGCACTGTGCTGACTTCCCTATTGTTCAGACATTGAGGCTCAGAAAACAATTTAGTTTTTCAGTGAATTGTGTCTTTTTTTTACTTTAAATGTGACCCTGAGAGATTGCATCTACAATGCAAAATTGAATAGAAAACTTCCAGAGAGCACTTTATTCTCCCTGAAGGTAGGCATGATGAGTCTTTTAAGTTTGGTTCAGGTAATAGATACTCAGAGTAGTTTAAACTCAGACTCAATGAGAAGGAAGTTGAGCTGCTCTCATCTCAAATAGAACCTGGATGTTTGTTTGGAAAACAGAATGGTTTTGATGATTCAGGGATGCAGGGCCTGGAAATCTTTGCCATGTTGGGTTATTTTCTAGAATAAATGGACTGTAACATGTACCCACTTTGTTGCTCATCTCACCAGCTGTTTCTATTTGTTCTGCAACTGAATGTGGGAATATTCTTCACCTTAGGTGGCTGGACCCAGTGCTGACTTGGAAAAAGTTAGCAATGCAGAGGCTGAGAATGCAAATCTTTACCTTATGCCTACCTGTTAAAAACCTTCTTTTAGTTCTTCTAAAACTCTATGTTCTTTCCTGTTTCAAAGGATATTCATGCACTATACCCATTGTCTGTACTTCACTCTCTATTTTTCACCTGGTCAGCAATTTGTCATCCTCCAGAATTTACTTCTAAAACTCACATCTTTATTAAACCTCCAGATGAGATCAGGTTCACTTTCTATGATACAGAGCACACTGGAAAGTGTGTAGCCCTAGTGACTCCCCGACTTGAATTTGAATAGTGTCCCTTCTGTTTGAGTTGTGATAATGAGACATACACTTCATATACCTTTGCTTTCATTTTTTTTTCATTTCTAAAATGGGAATAGTTATTATAGTTGCAGTGTCTTTACATTGAGGAACAGTAATGCCTATATAGTTATGTTTCACTTAAAAAAGGTGGGTTTTGAGAAATGTGTAATTAGGTGATTTTGTCATTGTGTTAACATCATAGAGTGCAATAACACAAACCTACATGGTATAGACTACTATACACCTGCTTTGTGTGGGATAGCCTATTGGCAGCACTGTCATCTATTGTTGACTGAAAATTTGTTGATTGAAAACGTTATTAAACGACACTTGACCCTGTTGTGAAACAATGAGGACATAGATGGATCTCAGGGAAAGCTTATTGACTTCCTCCTCTACCTTCTTACTTTCATCACAAAGCGTTTTTTGGTGTGAGACAAGTTAAACTGAGCTCAGTACTTTATTTCAATCTTTTAAAGAATACAGGATAATATCGCCATGAATTACTTTTCAAATCAGATAGAATATTTGTATTTCCTGAATGCTGGTCTGTTTACCATGAAGACTTAGAACTAAATAATTTCTTTTGAGAATTATCAAGTATAAAAGTGATAAATTACATTGAACCATCCCATCAATAACAGAGAAAGGAAAGTGAAGTATTTTGAAATCGACATCACATTCTATTTATAGAATTTGTTTAATAAAGGAAGTGACTTTTAAGTATTTGATCAAATAAGAGCTCACAACTTTTGCAAAAGAACACTAAGTCTACATCTAATTATTCAATATACAGTTAATTATTGAGTTCCTACTATGTGACAACCATGACATGTAATATTAAATAAAACTATAGGTCTTCGATTAACTATGATATTAATCAGGTCATGATAAATTCAATAACAGACATGCAAAGAGACAAGATGTAAACTGGAAGGGGAATTTGGAAAATGATTTTAATTTTGCCATGTGGTGTAAGCAAATTTTACTGAGATAAAGCAACATACATGGAAGCCAGGAGGTAAAATGGTGAAATATTATTCCTGTTTGCTCATGCAATTATAGAGGCTAAGAAGTCCTGTGATCTGCCATCCACAAACTGAAATCCAGGAAAGCCAGTTGTGTATATGACTTGATACGAGACTTGATATGAGAACCAGAGTCATGGGGACAGAAGATCTGATATCCCATATCAAGATATCAGGCAGAAAGAATAAGGGGTGAATTCCTCCTTCCTTTTTTTCTATTCAAGTACCTCTTCAGCAGATTGGGCAATTTACACCCATACCAAGGAGAGAGTCCATCAATTCAAATCACAATACCATCCATAAATACTTGCAAACATATCCAGAAATCATGTCTAATCTGGGTACATTGTGATCACTCAAGTTGACACATAAAACTATCACAACTTAAGAGTTGGACTATGGGTCCTTTAAATTATACAGTTGAGTTCTGGTCAACATGTATTGGGCACCTTATATGTGTGAAGCACTCTGAGTATGGAGATTTAAAGATAGTGTCTTTGTCTTCCAAAAATTCACAGTAGCCTAACTGACGGTGGAGTGGCCTAATTATTGGAGGTGGGTGGAGGATATATATATATACATACATATATATGCATATATATAGACAGATATAAATTCGGTTTCTGAGTTAAATGCATACAGTATTATGTACAGAGTAGGATGAAAGGATGGAGAAGACATATGATTCTTTTTGTGCATGAATGTGTCCCTGTATGTATATGTGTGTGTTATGTATAAAGGATTTGCAGTGTTGTTACATGGCACTCAGGTGTGGTTTTAAAGAATGGGCATTCACCAAACAGAAGGCCTGAGCAAAGACATGGTTGTTGCCACAGCATGGTAGGTAAGGAAAATTATCAGCAAGTCAGTCTTTTTGGAACAATAGGGAGCAATAAGATGAAGATGAGCAAGCACACAAGAGGTAGGTCTGGTAGAACCTGCAAGTCTTAAACACTTTAGACTTAAATCTGTGAGTAATAAGAAATTAAAGGTTTTAAAAGAGAGAAATGATGTGCCAGATTTTCATTTTAGGAAACCCCTTCTTGCTACTGTGTAGAGCAGTGGCTCTTGAACATGAGTATTTTCCTGAATAACCTGGGAAATTTGTAAAATGCAGATTTTTGGACCCTACTCCCAGAGAGAAGAATATGGAGTTTAAGCAGGTGCATTTTAAGAACTTTCAGAACTCTTTTTTTTTCACGTGCAGGTCGTCCTCATACAGATTTGGTGGTGATAATTGGCATTTTGGGAAATTCCAGAATCAGGGAGACCAGATGGGATCATCTTGTTGAAGGTAGCAGGCTCACAAACTGTTGCTTGAGATTCTAAGATTGAAATCTGTTTCTGAATATTGGATAGAATAACACAGCTTTCTGAAATGGATGAGGTTTTTGATACATTATGACTGTGTATTTTCAAGCACAAATAAGACAAGATCCAATTATGAGAGATGACTGTGACACAAACTTAAGGGTACACTCAGAGTAAGCTTCCAAGTACGAGAGAGAGAGAGAGAGAGAGAGAGAGAGAGAGAGAGAGAGAGAGAGAGAGAGAGAGAGAGAGAGAGAGACAAAACAGAACAATGATGTCACGTTGAATCATAGGTATATAGTCTATTGCCACCAAGTCTGTTTTTCATAGATGCTGGTACAAAAAACTTTTGCACACATTTCCCCTTCTGATTTTGAGAAATATTCTCTGACTACTTAAAACCAATTAGAACCAGTGTTTGAATAAATGTAGTTATTGCGCCATTTGACAAAATAAAAGTTATACACGAACCCACTACCATAATAATTAGTTCATTTTGTTTTTCTTTATCACCGTTTGCTTTTTTCTGTGTGTATGTATGTATACTATAGTGCAGTGTATATTATATTTATTTACAATTATAGTGTGATACTATATGATAGTATATGTATTACATGTGTGTATGTACATATGTAACTATAGTGCACCAACCATTTTTAATTTAGCCTTTGTTTTAGTTTGTTAAGGCCATCACGACAGAACTCCAGACTGTGTGGATTAAACAACAGAGATTTATTTTCTCACATTTCTTGTGGTTAGAGGTCTCAAATAAATGTGTTGTTAAGTGCTGGTTCCTTCTGAGAAACAAGACGTTGGGATCTGTTCCTTGCCCCTCTCCTTGACTTGTAGATGGCCACCTTCTTCCTGCATCTTCACATTATCTTCTCTCTGTACATATTTCCACTTCTTCTAAGGACACCTGTCATATTGAATCAGGACCCACCCTAATGACCTCCTTTTATCTTAATTCTTTAAGGAAACTGCCTCCAAATACAGTCATTCACATTCTGAAGTACTAAGAATTAGGACTTTAACACATGAATTTGAGGTAGAGATGGGCACAATTCAGCTCAATATTTTCTTTTCCAGTTCTCTTTTTATCTAACCTCTTTCTTTTAATATGTGATGCCCTTTCTCTTTTTGACATCTCTGTAGGAAGCACACTTTCATGGAGAGTAGAGGGTTCCATTAGCCTAATGCACTGGAAGGTGCTTAACCAGTTCTTAGCTGTTCGACATTTAGTTTGTGTCCAGCTCTGCTGCTGTTATAGGTATTGCTTCATTGAGCATCTTTGTGCATATGGCTTTTTGCCTCTCCTCAATTATTTCCTTAGGACAAATCTTCAAGAGTGGGATTACTGCCTATTTTTATGGCTCTTAATATATATTGCTATATTGCTTTTCAAGTGGTCTATCAATTTATACAGCTAATAGCAATATTTGAATTTATACAGCTTTGCTATAATACCAGCATTTGGCATCATGGTTTAAATTTGTTAATTTAATGGGTGAAGAATATCACAGCATTTCTGTTTTAATTTGCATTCCTTAAATTACTACTGAAGTCATTCACTCTTGGTTTTCTGTCAAATACTTGAGTGGTTCATGTAAAATATCAGAAAAACTTTGCCCAAGTTTTCATTATAGAAGTCAAATGAATGAACATTAATTTATTCATTAGCAAAATTCCTTTAGCACACTTTCAATGATCAATTTGCTCTGTGCCAGGTACTATATTAACGATAGGAGATATAAAGGCAAACGGAACTCTTATGGCTGCAATAGGAGGATTATGCTACCCTTTACTGCCATTTAGAAGTTTTAAGGAAAAGAGAAGTTTAATATGTGACCAACACTGACACAGTTAAGTCAAAATTGATCAGTCTCTAGTGCCAGGATCCCAATAGAAAGAGATGCCACATTCACAATTGATATTTGAGGAGAGTTTAATGAAAGAATCATTTAAAGGCAAGGCAGTCAATAGGGAATAGTGAAACATCATGGAATTTAGCTATGATGGAGACTTGAAAATTATCACCCTTAAGCCTAAAGGGACAATGGAAGACAATCATCATTGGAATAGTATATATATATATATATATATATATATATATATATATATATATATATATATATATATATATATATATATATATATATATATATATATATATATATAGGGGGGCCATAATACGGAAGCTGTAGCCTTAAGCAGAAAATACAAACATTGCCGAAGAGCACCCCTGCCAAATCACCTTCCTCCTTCTCCTTAATACCATGCTAGAACTTCTAATGGGAAGCCAAAAGATAAGGGAACTTGGATGATCCATCCAATGAGGCCAGTCTACAGGGCTTAAAGCAAAGCAGAGAAAGAGAGAAAGTGAACC
>RJWH01009902.1:0-12252 GCA_004363575.1 Solenodon paradoxus
AGAATGGATGGGTGGGTGGGTGGATGGTGGATGGATGGATGGGTGAGTGAATGGAGGGATGTGTGGAGGGAGGGATAAATAGGTGAATGGCTGGGTGGATGATGGATGGGTTGGTGGATGGATGGGTGGATGGAGGGAGGATGGATGGAGGGAAGGATAAATGAGTGGATTGATGGATGACACATTTAATTGTATTGGACGGATAGATAATAAGAGACTGATGATCCCTGAAAGAGATGCATACTGCTACCTGCCTAGGTGTTATAGGGCACCTGACATTGGTCAGAACAGAGGTGGGGAGGACACGAGCCTGTCTGGGCACATCCTCTCCCTCCCTTTTCTGGCTCTCTGGCTCCATCTGGCTCCATCATGCTCCCTGCTGTCTGACACTGATTTTCCTGGGTCTCGTCTTCTCTCGCTCATGCCTTTTGCTCACGGAACACAGCAGCAGACACTCCAGCTCTCGAAAAAGAAACTTTGCAGCTGCTTCCATCTGCCCCATGGCCATGACCTGGAGCCCAAGTGCCCCCGTCTGGCCACCCACCCATCAGCACTCTGTCAGAGGGGCAACGGGCTCATGCTGTAAAGAGGAAGGCGAAGGGAAGGCATGAGCCACTCGCCTGGACCACGCGGGGCCTGTCCTCGAGCCCACGTCCACGGGCCAGCTTGCAGACCTTCTCCAGCCTTGTGAGTCTGGAATACAGCGTGTCCACCGAAGGGCCTCTGTGTGCAGCTTTGCTTTTTCAATGTCTCTCTCTCGTGTTTGCTGAGCACTTCAGCCCCTCGCCTGGAAGCCAGGAGAGAGCCATCACGGCCTTATCAGCGCGTGTGAAAGAAACAGTAATGTGCTCACAGAGGGGCGTGGACGGTGGTCATCTAGGCTGGCCCTTGGGACCCACACGTGGCGGGGTGTGGACACTCAGGGTGGCCTGCATCCCTGCACATGACTGCACACCGTGACGGGCACCCCCGGTCTGGGGAGGCCAACGGGGGCTGTGGTCTGAGGTCGGGCGACTGAAAAGTCAGTGGATGTGTCCAGGCAGGGCCAGTAGCCCCATTTCTTCTCTCTGCTCTGATTCGGGACCACCGGCCGCCTCTCGGAGACGGCAGGACAGGGCCTCTGCCACCTGCAGGGCAGACCTGCCGGACGGGTGGGTGCCCGCTCGGTGCGACCCCAGGAGCGGACACCACACCAGTGTGAGCCAGAGCAGGGCCGGGCAGACGGTGTGCCAGTGGGCGTGAGTGTGAGCACACGCGCGTGTGCGTGTTGGTGGTGTGCTTGCACCAGTCACATGCAGGTCAGGCTGCATGTCATGCTGGTGCCAGGACTGGGGTCTCCTCAGGATGCCGTCCACCAAGGGGGCTCCGGACAGTGACCTGCGTTTCCGCCAGGGGTCCCCCACGGCAGCGAGCCCTGCCGTCCACACACGCTCCGTCCTGCCTCCCCTGTCCTGACGGGGCCGAAGAGAGGGCGCCGCAGACTCACTTTCCAACGACGAGGACCCGGGGGTCCCGCCCACAGTCAGTGTGCCCACCATGGCCGGTCCCGCTGAGCGGGCCGTGACCTCTCCTGAGCAGCCGCCTGCTGCTGCTCCAGGCGTGGCGACCGCGGGCTCACACCTCGGGGCAGTGACCTTCCAGCCGTGCTGCCTGCGCGCCGGCCAGGCTGCGGCTCGGCTGGGGGCACTCGCACCCCCGCGGCCCAGGCACCCCAGAAACTCACACAGCGACCCACCAGCTCGCGGCTCCGTCAGCCCGGCAGGCTCACCTCCACACACAGCTGGACAGACAGACTGACAAGGTGCGAAGGTCAAGGAAAGAACGACGCCGACAGAGAGGACAAAATGCGGGTCTCTGGTCACCCCTTGTGGCCTCTGCATGTCTCTCCAGTGCCCGCCTGTGGCCTTCGCCTCTGCTGCAGGAGCGCCGCTCTCGGTGACGTCTGTGTGAGCCTCCGCACCCCTTCCCTTTAGGAGAGGAAAGTGAATGTGACCAGCTCTGCTTGACCTGCTGGTGGCAACCACTGGGGGTCTGTGCCTGGCGCCGCGGCAGCAGGGCCCCCCGACCCTGGTCCCTGCAGGCCCAGGCCCCCGAGAGCGCGTCCTGCACGGCCACGAGCCCGCGGAACTGGCGTCTCAGAGACTCTTCAGCCTGGAAGCCCAGGGCACCTGTATCCGGCCGGGCCTGGGCGCACGATACCAGGAGGTGAGGCCGCACCCACCCCCGCGCCCCCGCGCAAGGTCCCCACTGTGCCCGAGCACCCACCGGTTCCGGAAGGAGGACAGAGAGCCTGCTGCCGCTCTAAATAAGATGTCTGGTGCGTGCAGATTTCGTGGCCGAGTGCCTCCTCCGAGGAGCTGCCTTCACACACCTTCCTCCCTGCTGACGGCGTCTGCATCATCCGCCGGAATTACGTTGAGACCTTCTGCCTCTCGCGGGCCCACGTCAGAGACTTCGGGAGAACGAAAGAGACCGTCCACTTTGTCCACGGAGGACTGTGTCGTGGGCGCCGGGCTGGGGCTCTGCCCCGCCCCTGCCGCTGGAGGCCCCCACCCGGTCCCGCGCCCGCCGCTCTGTGTCCCCGCGAGGACAAC
This sequence comes from Solenodon paradoxus, assembly GCA_004363575.1. Classification (NCBI taxonomy): domain Eukaryota; kingdom Metazoa; phylum Chordata; class Mammalia; order Eulipotyphla; family Solenodontidae; genus Solenodon; species Solenodon paradoxus. The sequence goes on from RJWH01009902.1 coordinate 2,595, forward strand.
CACCGTGAGTGGGCACAGGGCCGGGGCCGGGGCTGAGGACAGCCTCCCTCTGAGCCGGGAGAGGCGCGGGGGCCTGGCCAGCCGTCCTGTGAGGAGCTGCACCTGCGGGCATCGGCCGGCGAGAAGCCAGGGGAAGAGTGTGCAGCTGACTTGGAGACTGAAATTAGCCATCTTGAAAAACAAATCTCCAATAAATACCACCAGGATTTATGGCCAGCATTACTGGCAGCACAGATGGCATTTGACGGCACTTTATCTGGAGGGGGTTCCTGTCGCCCGCGCACCAGCGCTCCGTGCCGGGTGGGGCTGAAGCTCCCGCCTCCTGGGCACGAGACGCTGCCGGCTGGAGCGTCCTGAGACCCCTGTGCGCACTGCGGCCCCTGCACCGGAGCCTCGGCCTGAAGACCCGCAGGCCTGCGGCGGGGTGTTCTCCTCAGGACGCCAGTGGAGCCCCCGCAGGGAAGTACCCACATAGAGACGGACCCCGCCTGTCCCAGGGTTGGGGGATGTGCCATCTGTCCTCCACTGTCCTCCAGGCCCCACACCCCCGTCACCAAGGTGACGTCTGCGAGCCTGAGGTCTGACCGGGAATCTCGGGCTGGGAGAGAGCCTGGGGACCCAGAGCCACCCCTGGGAGTGCATCCTTGGTGTCACTGGCCGGAACTTTTTCTGTTGTTTTCTTTTTTTCACTTCGTTCATTAATGTCCCAAATGCCAGTCGTTGAAATAGCCCTGGATGGATCCTCTTCTTGCCGGTGGCCTCCCTGACGTGGACCGGCCTGTCACCAAACGGGCAGATTGTTCAGCAGGACGTGTGCAAACTGAGAAATTCGTGGGTTCTCTTTGGGACCCGAGAGACAGGCTCTAACCAAAGGCACCATCTCCCCTCACGGCCCTCGGGACAGATCTCCGATCAGCACGCACACCCTTGAGTCCTGTCCATCTGTCACGGAGCTTGTGGGCAGCCACGGACCCCACTGCAAACCAGGACGCACTCAGGAAGCTTGATGGCAATGAGTCAGAGGAATTTAAAGGGCAACTCTGGCCTCTGCACCAGAAAGGAGCACAGCCCCACGGCCCCAGGTCCCCGCGCGTCTCAGCACCTGCTCCAGCCCCACGGGGCAGGGCTGTGAGAGCGGCCGCGGTGCTGGGACTGCACGGTGCCGGCCGGGATCTTGGTCCAGCTGCGGGGTTCAGGCCTGCGCATCTAAAGCAGCCTGGCAGGGTGGCGTGTCGCCTTCTCTGTTGGCTGTTTTAAGTGTTTCTCCCGCAGACTTCCCGATGGTCCAGCCTCAGCAACCAACACGGCCCGGCCTGCGGCTCAGTGCTGCTGAAGTCGGGGCCTGAGAACACAGCTGCGACCTGTGACCCACAGAGACGCATGTCACGCAGGATGGGACCCACCTTCCATCAGGTCTGCCCCGAGGGCAGATCAGAGACGAAAGCCAATCTCTCACCCCATGTCTCCGAGAGACGGGAGCAGGCGAGAGACCAAGGCCAGGCTCCCAACCCAGAGCGGGTGGCTCTTGAGGACAGTCCCCTGGCCCCTGGGGGGGGTGGTGGGACCTATCACGAGAGAGGAGGACAGGCGGTGACGGTGGAGCTGGGAGGGGACAGCGGCATTGGGCGGCGGGGAGGGGGACCTGGAGCCCCCTCGGGACATCTGCGTGGGGTCTGGGCCGGCTTTGCGAGGAAGCGGGAACTTAGATTCCGTGGTGAAGCGCTGGGCGCGGCACCAAGCCTGCCCTGCCCACCTGCGGAGAGAACAGGCGCAGGAGAAAAAGTCCCCAAAGGAGCAAATTCTAAGGAAAGGACAAGGGACGGGAACACGCGTGACCAGGAGTGACCAGGAGTGGGCCTCATGCCGAGCAGCCGTCAACAGACCCCGAGGAGCCACTGGCCCGGGCCTCCCGAGGGGCAGCAGAGAGGGCAGTGCGGGAGCAAAGACTGACCGCCACCCAGTCCCCAGAGGCTGGCTGCCCACGGGGGCGTTGTCTCTGTCTGTTTTCTTCGCCGCCCATCAGGGTCTTTGAGACCGAACACGGCCTGTGATGTCCCCGCGCTCATTGGTGATCGTTCCCGGGCATCAGCTGCTCCCAAGCACACACTCACCTTCACAGACCCCACCCGCCAGAGACAGTGGGCACGGGGCTCCCCGTCCAGGCACGCGCGGAATCTTCCAGGTGGCCTGCAACTCACGTTTGCAAGATGTGAGTGACAGGTTCCTGGAAGCCGGCAGCCGCGCTCCTTGTCTGCTCTGCACCTGCGGGAAGAGATCAGCCTTTCTCCTGTTTGCTTTCTCTAAATACCTGCATGTTCCACCATCTTTCCCAAGCATGGTGTCTGCACTTGTGTTTTCTCAGCTTCCTAACAGCGTGATGTCCTCAGATAGGACTGGCACTCACCCACACCTGCCACGTGCATTAAAAATATTCTGTTTATTTTTCCCATGTTGACTCCATTTAAACCACTGTTGGAGCCAGAGGAGCCCAAGGCCAGTCTTCGGTTTGGCGGCTTTCTTTGAGGCAGGGAGGAGCCAGAGAATGTTTGCTTTTATTCATCTGAAATTAAAAGAAATGAAAATGAAAAACAAGTCTTCAGCGGTAAGAACACGTGGTGATGTGGTGGAGGGCGGGGGGTGTGGACAGACGTATGAGGAATGGGAAGACTTACACGTGAGTTTATTTCAGCGTTCAAAAATAAAAGTATTAATGACATTCTTAATAATAAGTCTTAGCTCTTCTGCAAATAAACCAACAAATAAATGGATCTTTCGCCATCAAGACTCTGGTGACCACTTGGGCAAAGCTCTCTCTTTCCCTGCTTTACTTCGTATGAAGGTCGTCCCCTCACCTATGGTGTCATGGGAAGCCCCCTCTGCCTCCGGGAGCGGGGAGGGGTGTGAGCGGTCAGGACACCGGCCGACGCAACCCGGCTGTCGCCTTCCAGGCCTTTAGTCTGGCGCCCGCCTCGGAGGTGGTGGCGGGTCATCCCTGCGCCCGGCGCTCAGCAGCACCAGACACGCCTCCTCCGCCAGGCCGCCCCGGCACCAATCAGACCTCAAAGTGGAGGCGGCTTCTCTCTCGGCCCTGCCCCTTGGACACGCGACCGGTTCCTCGCGGCGCGGACAGAGCCACCTTCCATCCCTCCCGCCCTCGGCCTCCAGGGACAGTCACCTCCCCCCAGAGGCCTCGCACTTCCTGCCCAAGACCGTCAGCTACCTCGTGTCCTGTCCCCGGTGTTGTGAACAAACCCTCGTTCCCATGTCTCAGTGTTTTATTTCTCGGAGGAGAAAAGCTATTGATTTTGTGAGCTTATCTTCCACCAGCTCTCTTACCAAAGCGGTGTTGACGCTTCTTTTGAATCCAGACGGGTGGCTTGCGTCTTCCTCTAGGAAGATCACCCTTTTCCTCCAGATCTCAAGCATGTTCCCACGCAGCAGTGCCAAGAGTCCATGTGAAACAGCTTTTCAGCCATCGCACCAGCCCCTCCTGGACAGCCCGTCCAGGCCGTTGTAATCACCCGAAAATCCATCGGACGTGCACGGTCTGCCTTTTATTTTCTTGATTAGATTTGCTAGACATTTACCTACTAGAATCGTTTTAAAAGAGTTGTTTAACGTATGTATAAAACCCACTGGGTTCAGCTCTTCTAATCGGAGGTTTTCTGCTTTTGCTTTAATTTGCTCAGACGTCCTCTGCTCTTCTCCTTCACGGGCGACGCGCCTTCTGTCTCTGAGAGTCAGATACGCATTCCCTGAGCCCATCTTCCGTCCTGGTGACACGGTGCGAGGCACTGGCTGGCCCCGTGTCCCCGTCTCCCGGAGTGAAAGCTGCCGGCACAGCTTGGATGGGCATTGCAGCAGCCCCCCGCCCGCCAGCATGGGTCCCCCGGGGGCCGCGGCGGGACCACCTCGTGCCAGCCCTGGGCCAGGGGCTTTGCTGCCCGCCTGGCACCCGGGATCCTGAGCCATGGCGTCCCTGGGACCCTGCACGTCCCCAGGCCCATGGACAAAGGCCTGGGCTCGGCCCGCCATGGTCGTCAGGGGCCCTCGCCAACCGTCTGTCTGGAACAGCAGCTTCCTTTTTCAGTGTGATCAATAAGAAAATGAGATCTTAGGGGAGAAAATGTCCAAGCGATACTCACCTCCCTCCCAATTGTATACCAGTTGCAGTCCCCTGTGCTGAGAACTCAGTCCACAGAACATCTGCATGGTGGAAAGACCGTCCTTGAAGGCCACCCTGCTGGCCTAGTGGGTAAGACCACCGGTCGTGGTCCAGCATCCCAGGGACCCCAATCAAGACTGGGCGCCGGGGCCACCAGGATGAAAGACTCAGTAAAATGAGCAGTGCTGTGTCCTTTCAGCCTTTCGTGTCTGCGCCCGCCGGCGGGAGCGGGGCCTGTGCTCAGCTGCTCCGCCTCCCCGGGGGCTGGAGTCCCGGCCGTGGTCCCGGCTCTGAGAGCAGCTCCTGCACGAAGCAGTCCCGCAGCGACGCTCTCACTGGCGGCACCCCCATCCGCCGGCGCGTGGAGAGGCGCCGCAGTCACCCCTGGCTGACTTGTCACCTCTTTCTGAGTCTCGAGCTCACATTCCTGACATGCATTTAGCTTCGAGCCCTGAGCGCCCAGGCCAGCAGGCGGCTGCTCCCTAACACCCCGACTTGCCCTCTGGCCACAAAAACCAAGAAAGGAGAAAAACATACACAACGATGATTCCAGACATTGCCTGGTGGAGTCCATAGCCAGGACCTGGCAGAAGGACGTGAAGGCAGTGAGCCTGCTGTCTCCCCACTTCCCTGAGGCTCCGCGGGGTGAGGGGTGAGGAGCAGATGGTCGGAGACCCTGGCAGGACCCACCGGGGGCAATGCCCCCAGGGCTGCAGGACCCACAGGCCTCCTCACTGTGCTGGCAGAGCCCACGTCTGCATGGGATGGCGATGCTCCTCGTCAACAAGCTGGGAGGTTTCTGGGTCCTGGCAGGCCCGGGAGAGCGTGCTGAGCACGGGGACTCAGGACAGACCTCGGAGGACGAGCCAAGGTTCCCGAGAAGGCTGACCTGCACCCGCACCCACAAAGCTTAGAGACTCCCCCAAGAAAGACCGTGGGGACAAACGGTGACGTAAATGCCACCGAAACCAAATCCAGAGTCCCTTAGAGGAGACCAGGCCTCCAGTCCGGGGCAGAGCCGCCGCTGAGGTGGGCGTCGGGGTCGGGGACAAGGACATTGATGCGACTTGCCGAGTGCATGTTTCAAAGAGCTTGTCGTGAGAACAGAGGCACGACTGTAAGAGAATACGACGGGACCGCAGCTGAAATGGCAGGGCCACACGGCGGCAGGGCGTGCTCGCCGCTGGTGGACTCGGCACGGGCAGATAAGCGCCAACGTGCCACACCGCCTGGCAGCTTCCCCAGCAAAGCGGGAGAAGAGACACGCACCGGAAACATGAGCAGAGCCGGCCCCACGTGGTGCATCCGTCCGCCCCGTGGGACGTTAATCTCCCACCTAGAGACACCTGTGGGGACAGGCCTCGGGGCCTGGTTGGACAATACGAATGTAGCACGTGTGATGCTGCAGTGACGGCACTCGGCCAATGGAGCCGTGTCGCCACATGGTTCCAGAAGGGCTGCCAGAGCCCACACGTCGCCCTGAAGTGAGATGACTTCGTGCCGGTCTTCCTGAGTCGGGCTCAGGATACGAAGAATATTTTTCTTGACAGAAAACCCCGGCTATTACTCAAAAGTCAAGTCATACTGCAAATTAAAAGCCGTGCTGCAAATTAAGCATTTGCAACACTTAACAGAATTGGTCTCTGTGGCCTCCACACAGGCTGCCTCTCCTCCTGGGGAGTGGTGAGGGGTGGCCGTCACAGTGTCCTGAAGGCTCGGCACCTGGGAGCACAGAGCTGCTGGGAAACAAAGCCAGAACCAGAGCATGGAGCTCACAGAAACGTGGGAGGCACCACGTCACCCACAAGTCAACAGCCTGTGAGCACGATGACTCTGCAGGGTATTAAAACCCGAAATATATTTATATATAGCCACCAACTCAAAGAAGACCCTCGGAGACAATCGGGAAATTCTGAATATAGATTGGAAATTATAAAACATCAAAGGATTACTTTAGCCTTTGTTTGGTGTGATAATAGCTGTGTGGTTTTTTTATATAACAGATAAATGATGAGATGGATGGGTGGATTGCTGGGTAGATGAGTGGATGGGTGATGGGTGAAGAGATGCATGGAAGGAAAGATAGATGATAGGCGACGAACAGATGGATGGGTGGATTGGTGGGTACATGGATGAATGGACAGCGGATGAATGGATGGATGGATGGATGAGTGGATGGGTGGATAGATGAAAGAATGGATGATGGGTAAATGGATGGATGGGTGGGTGGGTGGATGGGGGATGATAGGTAGATGGATGGATGGATGGATGGGTGCATGGATGGGTGCATGGATGGGGAGATGAGTGAATGGATGGATGGATGGATGGGAAGATAGATGATAGGTGGATAGATGATAGATGAAGGATGATGACATGACAGCTGTAGATGATAGATGATATAGAGAGAGGATCAATAGATAGAGATAGAGATAATATGTATTATATATGTATGTGCATCCACTTAAGTAAAGACATGTTTTGAAGCATTTATGGTTGAAATGGGAGGCTGTCTGGAATATGCTTTCAAACACTTGAAGAAAACTGGAGAAACGTATGAATACAGGCACAACGCTGGTTTTTAACCATGCTCGTGTGTGCGCTGGTGCTTCTATACTCTTCTCCCTACTGTTTGACGCTTGTAGCGCACAGGCGAACATAAAAGAAAGGACAATGCAGGCACCCGGGCTGTGAGGAAGGTCACACGGCGCATAAAGAAGTGAGGCTCGGGCTGCACATCAGTGACTCAGCTGCGCTCTGCGGTGAGAGCTGGGACAGCGAGTCCGCAAAGCCAAGATCTCGCAGGAACCAGGACCCCATGAGCGGGTCGGGCTCGCAGGCCTCAGCCTCCGCTCCGGGATGAACGCGTGGACCGGCGGTGTCGCGGGGTCTGCGTGCCGTCTCGCTTCCGATTCCGAGCCGCGGAGGAGCGTGCAGACCTGGAAATGCGGGTCCATTCACGAACACCAGCAGAGAAACTCGAAAAGCAGAGACGACTCCAGAGGTCTGCGCTGACACCACCCAGGGAGTGGGACTCGCTGTGGTGATAACACACAGGCCTGTGTCCCCCCCTCGTGCTGTGGCCCCTGCACGGGCAGGGCTGTGTCCGCGGCCTTGGGGACTTTCAAGCCCAGGTCAGACTCTGCTGGGTGCGCCCACTGGGACGGGCTTTCTGGAGAAAAGGGGGCCTGGGGGCAGGGGAGCAGGGGTGGGAGGGAAGGAGGAGAAAGAAGTGGGGAGGTTGTCCGCCCGTCCTCGCAGGTTCTGCCCACACCGCCCCTGATGGAATGGGAGGGGACCACGGGAAGGGACCCTGGCAGGCCGGCTCCCAAGAGAGCACTAGTAGAGAAACCCAGGCCGCTGACCGACGGCCCTCAGGCACAGAGGCACTCACCCCAGGGGACCCGGGCTGCTTTTCCTGGGAAGGGAGGGCGTGTAGCATAAGACTGTCACATCCTGGGGTAGAAGGTGCTGCCTGGGCCAAGTGGTCTTGTCTGTTTTATTAATAAAGCAGTGAAATCTGATGTCGGCTTCGGTACTAGAATGCTAGCATTAAGGATAATAAAACGCCATGTGACGTAAAAATGCATTATCAACTGGCAGCTCCGGTTGATATCTCAGTCAGCGATGAGCACAGAATTCCGGCAGACGTCCGTCCATCTTCCAGGGGCTCGGTGAAGTCTCAGGATCCACTCTCCACGCAGTCTTCCCGGCCGTGCTCCCAGCCCGCCCGGGGACCCCTGCCTTCCACAAGCAGCAGTGCGCACTGTCCCCTGTCTGGTAGGGACACCCTGCTGGCCAACCACGTGGTGACAGGGGGTGCCCGCCCTACCCTGGGAGGAGGACACACCCACCGGGGTGGGCCTCACTCGCTGGGTACCACCCGCCCCTGCATCCCCCGCGGGTCCGCGTTTGGAACAAGGACACTGTCAGACACTTGCCAATAGTGCCAGGTGATTGCAGAATTGAGGGGACACCGGGTGGGGGCAGGAGGGGGATCTCAGTGCAGGGTGTGTTTCCCCTGGTGGTCCCAGAGGGTAGAAGGACTGGAATGTCTGGGGGAGCAGTCGATGGGAACCCTCCAGGGTCTCCCGGAGAAGCCCAGGAGCCAGCTGGTCGATGGGAAATTCGGTCACCTCGCCAAGTAACCTGCAGTTCTGCCTGAGCTGCAGCACCGTCTGTCCCTCCAGCGAGGGCGTGGGAGGTCATCTCTCACAGCACCTGTCACGGCTCCACTGACCAGACCAAGTGTGCATGGGCGTGTCCGCGGTACCGTGCAACTGGGAGCCACCTTGTGACTCCCAAGGGAGAGGCCTGTTCCCTCTGCCTCCCCACCGGGCGGCCTCACCCTCACACCGTCCTGCCCACCGCTGGCAGTCCTCCGCTGTCATGTGCTCCCGGGAGTCACCAGGCTGGGGCGCGGCTGAGCACCAGCAGACTGGAGGCTGCGGGCCCTGGGGGGAGCCTTCTTGTGGGAGTCTCTGAGCTGCGGCCTCCTGGGGACAGTCCTCTGTGTATGTCACTTTCCAGCTCAGACGGGACACATGCATCCCACCTGCCACAGCTGGACTGTGCCCGTGAGTTAGTGTCCATCTGTGGTAAGACAGTGAGTGGCCCACACGCACAGGTGAGGGGACCTGTGTAACCTGATGCCCTCTAACAGGGCATCGCCCTACAAAGGATTCCCTGAGTCACCAGGGCTCCTTGCCCTGCCCAGCTATCCTCCTCCAGCCTCTGGGTGCACCTGGTGCCCGGACGCGCTCCCAGCCTCGTGGGTGACTCCGACTCTGCGGACACCGAGACACAGTCCCAGGTCCCCACCAGGCCCTGAGGGGCGGCTTCCCTACTCGCTCTGCAGCGCCCAGTGCAGCCCAGGACGCGTCTCGGAATCATCCGTCTCTCCTCCCCGTGGGAGTTCTGAGCAGCTCCGCAGGTGCGGCAGATAGGAGCCCCCGCACTGGCTCTGGTCCTGGTTTGAGACCCAGCGCCTGCAGACCACCAGTCACGGGAGCCTGAGAGGCGGCGGCGTCAGCACCACGGCCAGCGCCGACCCCGCGAGGCGGCCCACTCTCCGGAGAAAGGCTGGGGGGGGCTTGGCCCACTTGCCGCAGCTTCTCCTCCGACAGCGCCACTCCAGTCCCGACCCCCACGTCCCGCCGGAGGACAGCAACTTGGGATGGAAACTTAATCCCTGAGATGGAAAAAAGTTGTTGCAGGCTGTCCCTGAGTCTTCTCATCACACTCCTTCTGAAGCTTTTATTAATTTAGCGGGGCTTCTTAATTAAAGTCCCAATGAATAATTGAAACGCAGTTCTCGATTATGCTGGAGTTGGTGCCATTTCAGTTGTAATTGTAACTAATAAATTAGCTAAATAGGTAAGATGATGAAATCCTGTCTCAAGAGGAACACTAATAATTTCAAGAATTTATCTACATGTCATTCTGAGGATTTATGTGGAAAAAAATAGATGATCAGAAGGAACCAGAACAAATCGC
>RJWH01009903.1:0-19680 GCA_004363575.1 Solenodon paradoxus
TATCTTTCTTATTAGTAATTCCCATGGAGAATAGTTCAGAGGTGATGAATTTCATCCTGGAGGGTCTCACCAATGCTCCAGAACTTCAGATTCCCCTCTTCATCCTCTTCACCTTCATTTATCTCTTCAGTGCTTTGGGGAACTTGGGGATGATCCTGTTGATCCTGTTGGACTCCCATCTCCACACGCCAATGTACTTCTTCATCTTTAACCTGTCTTTGGTGGACTTTGGTTACTCCTCAGCTGTCACACCCAAAGTGATGTCTGGGCTTCTTATAGGAGACAAAGTCATCTCCTATAATGAATGTGCTTCCCAGATGTTCTTTTTTGCAGTCTTTGCCACTGTAGAAAATTTTCTGTTGGCTGCCATGGCGTTTGACCGCTATGCAGCCGTGTGCAAACCCCTACATTACACCACCACCATGACGACAAGTATATGTGCACGTCTGGCCATAATCTGCTATTTCTGTGGTTTCTTGAATGCTGCCATCCATGTTGGGGCCACATTTAACCTCTGTTTCTGTAAATCCAATGTTGTTCATCACTTTTTCTGTGATGTCCCAGCAGTCATGTCTCTCTCTTGCTCTGATAGACATATTAACGAAATGATTCTTGTTTATGTGGCAAGCTTCAATGTTTTTTTTGCTCTTCTGGTTATATTGGCATCTTACATTTTTATATTTATCACCATCTTAAAGATGCACTCAGCTCAGGGACACCAAAAAGCTTTGTCCACTTGTGCCTCCCACTTCTCTGCTGTCACCATCTTCTATGGAACAATCATATTCATGTACTTACAGCCCAGCTCCAGTCACTCCATGGACTCTGACAAAATGGCGTCTGTGTTCTATGCTGTGGTAATTCCCATGCTGAACCCAGTGGTCTACAGTCTCAGGAACAAAGAGGTCAAGCGTGCATTCAAGAAGGTTTGGGGAAAAGCAAGATCATCTCCAGCTGTGGGATTTAATGTATGATATACAATAATCTAGTTTAATGTCTTCAAATCATTCTATTCACATTTAAGCCAGAAATGTGTTTAATTCTTGAAATTATATCCTTTACATATTAGATCTATTGTTATTAAAAGTGAAATGTGTTCATAATTTTATGATTTAATTAATATGGCTCAAGGAAAGCATAAGATGTTTTGGGTCCAGCTTTGTAAAAACCTTTCTAATGATAGAGAACATAATCAATAATAAGGCATTACAAGTGCGAAAGTTGCTAAGATTATAAGTAGAATATATGCAATGATCAAGTAATATTGTATGTGATTGCTGAACCATTTTGTATAACTAAAACTAATAAATATGTGTCAATTATACTTCAACAAAAAATTCATTGCCAATGGTATTTGATTTATTCTCTTGTTCCACACGCATTTTCTCCATCACATGGAAGAATAAACATACTTTCAAGTCAGTGTAGCAGGAAAGTTTACGCAATGAAACTCATCCCTGTGTTCCATGTAGGCACGTAAACAAAATAGTGGTAAATTTGTTATGGGTAAGTTAAGGCTTCATCACTTCTAACATACTTTTTTGTTGTTAAAATATAATTTATCTGCAATGATATTCATATAGTTACTTCTAATTTCTGTTTTAAGAGCTTTAACTGGAGAAAAAGTATGAAATTCTAAATCAAAGTGTACGTTTCATTGGCATAATTTATTGAGAGACAAATATCATCTTTAATGGAATTGTATTTCTGTTTTGAGTCTCTGAGACTCTGCCTCAGTCTTTTTGTAGAAACAACATCTTCATACTCTAATTTTAAAAAAGGATTCAAGAGCTAAATATTAAAAATGAGGATAATTAAAGCATTTTCAGCTAATCATTTATGATCATGAACTTTCACACTTTAAAAAGACTGTGTGGAGTATTTTTATGATGCTGGGCAGTTTTCTGTCTGAAAATGATTTGAAATGGATAATAATCTGAGTTAAGTCATCTCTTCTTTTCTCCAGTCTTCTCCCCCACTTCATTCATACTGACGGGTCCTTGCCATTTCTGGACTATTCCATGTATTTTCCATCTTGGGGTCTTCTACCTGCTCTTCCCTCAGAATGTCATCTTCCTTTACTCCTTTCAGGGTCTCTTTAATATTACCCAATCACAGAGACCTTCCCTGACCACCTTAAATTATGTCAGTCTCTTCCTCACATGCATCGATCCTTCTCTCTGCATTGTTCTTTATAATCTTTATCATAATCACCTACTGTATGCTTATTTGTCCACTGGTTTGGTATCTGTATCTCCTAATTAGAATGCAAACTTCATAATAACAGTGATTTCACCTGTTTTGTTCACCATATGATAATCAGTATCTCAGTGAATATACATTTCATGATAGAACCTCAAAAAATAAGTGTCAAATGAAGGAAAAAAATTAAGTTTGAGTCCAGTTCCTTACATATGTTTAGTCCTTAAACTATTGATTAATATAGTTTATTTCCCAGCATAAGCTTCTAGATATACCCGTAGAACATTTTCAGAGTTACAGATTTTCTGTCTCATCAGAATATTTTCAACTACATTCTCACTTAGTGCTTGCATTCCCTCCTTGGTGCAATGAATTCCTAGAAATCTCATCAACTAGTTAATGTTAAATCATCCATTAATTTTTACTGAGAAGTGTCAAGTAAATACTAAATAAGTGTCATTTAATAAGTCATAAAAATGTGTTAATATAGGATGAAAATTAGATAAAATTGACTAGCTAAACTTGAAAATTTTCTTTATGCATAGTGATTATACACTTGCTGAAGTAATTCAAAACCAGAAAGTTTCTGTCACTAAAAAGTATGACATATATTCAATATCTTAGTATAATACACAGTCTTTATATTTTTAAAATGATCCTCAGGAATCGCCAACGTATACAAAAGCTACCCTTGGAAATGTACATAAATGGCTCCCTTTTTCTCTAATTATTGACTTCAGTATTCTACGTTTGCAAGACTGTTCTTAAAAATCCTAAGATTATCATGTTGGTACTTGTACTGCAGTGCAATTTATCATAAGATTTGCTTTTGCCTTTATGGTGATGCATTACTTGCTGAATTTGAGTACTTAATTTAGAATTATTTTAGAGTTTGGAACATTTTCAGATAGTGCGGAATGTTCTACTATAACTCTGTGTATCCTGAATAATGACTTCTCAAATATCTAGAACCTGTGTGGCTTAAAAAGGATCACGCACTGCTGAATAAATTCAGGATATAAGATGGAGAAATTGTCCTGGATACTACCTGTATCCTGGATGTGGCTCCTAAGGAAATCACATAAACTCTCCAATGAAGTCATCCGAGAGTGCTCTGTTCCCAACTGAAGGGAAGGCAGTGTGACCACCAAGGCAGAGATCTTAGTGGTGTGTACACAGTCCATGGGTTGCAAGTAACCACCAGAAGATGGAAGAGGCCAGAAATGGATTCTCTGCCAGAGCATCAGAGGGATCACAGCCTCCCAGTACATTGATTTTGGCTCAGAGAAACTGCTTTTGAACTTTTGGCTTCCAGAACTGTGAGAGACTAAAATTTCCATTGTTTTAAGTCACCAAGCTTGTGGTGATATGTTACCTATATTCATTTTGTTAAGAGATGAATAAACCCTCAATCAGTTTCCCCCAAATCTTATTTTATTTATTTATTTGCCTACTTATTTAAATTTTAATGCAACTGTATATGCTTGAGAGGTGAAACACAATGTTTTTATATATATATGCCAGGCGAAAGAATTATGACAGTCAAGCTAATCAGTGTTTTCATTGTCTCCTTTTGTGGGGGGCAGCATTGTCCACAGTGTAGATAATAAGAGGTTGTCGACAGAGAAAATGATCCATTCTCCTTAAAATACTCTAATATTTAATCAAGAGGTTTATATTATGATAATTTGTTGAAACATTACTAATTCAAAATTCATTTTATCGATACTGTTGAACTAGGAACTGCATTCATTCATTCAACGAACATTTAGTGAGATTCTCAGTTGAACGTCAGTATATTCAACTAGCTCCCTCCAGGCAGTTTAATTGCTTCTTTCCTAGAAAGGGCGGATGAGGGGTTGTAAGTCTCCAGTGAGGGGCATCTCCTGAGAGCTCCATATCCCCATAGTTTACTCTTGTATTAGTCAATAACACTTCACATGACATCATTTAGCAGGACTAGACTGCATGCAGAGTCCCTCAGTGCTCATATATTTTCAGCTGAATATTAATAATCATGTTTATACAAGGCTTTCTCCTTATCTGAGGACCTCCTGTGAGCCTGCAATGATGGCCAAGATAACCACCCAAGATAAATATTACATCTAGTTGGTTTTAAAATGGTAAACCCTGACTGAATTGTTTTATAGACCTTCCCTTATTTGCTTTTTCTCAACAGGAATCTGTAAATTACTTCAGAGATTTGATTTTTCTGTGTTTACAATACAAATAAGGAGAAGGTAAGTGACCCAACAAAGCACAATGAATATTGAAGCTGGAATCAAGACTCTTATGCAAGTTCCTGGATCCTTGATTGAGTCTTTTTACCCCACATTTTGTTTTTGAGAATTTGAAACTTGTGACCAATACCTAAAACATAGCTTGTCCATCATTACTTGTGTATTGCTTCATGGCCATTTTTTAATTTCATTCTCACTCTTCTGTATTGATTGTCCTTTCTCTTCAATGAGCAAGATAAACTACTAATATTCTATTACACGATTAGTTAAAACTACAAATCGTGCAAAAAAAGTGGGAAAGTTATACATATAAAAGATTATTTGGACACAGAAGTCAATGTCCTTAAACATTTTTTTCTAAAATAATGAGTGAGGATGGAGTACAAACGTCAAAACTTCCATTACTTGAGAATTTAGTGGTACTTATAAAATATTCAGCTGCTCTCCTGAAGATGAATTTGGAAAATAAGTTATGCTCTACTGAGTAGGCAGGGATTTCATTTTGTTCATTACAGTTGATCTCCCACTGGAAGTGGGGAAAAGAAGCACATGTGTAAAGTGACTATTTAATATGAGTAATATATGCATACAAACACACATGCATTCATACATTTATATGTGAAACTCTTAACAGCACATCAAGAGAGCTTTGAAATACAAATGATTGATGGAGTCATGAACATGGTATTTATATATTTTAATTTCACTATAACTTCTCTTTTGTTTGTCACTTTCCCCCTTTATTCTCACTGTTATAGGATAGCTCCTAATTCCCAAATAACCTCAATGGACAACAGGACAGAAGCGACACAGTTCATCCTCTTAGGACTAACCAATGCCCCACAACTGCAGCTTCCACTCTTCATCATGTTCGCCCTCATCTACCTCATCACTATGGTTGGGAACCTGGGGATGATCCTGCTGATTCTGTTGGACTCTCATCTCCACACACCCATGTACTTTTTCCTTAGTAACTTATCTCTGGTAGACTTTGGTTACTCCTCAGCCGTCACTCCCAAAGTTATGAATGGATTGCTTATACAAGACAAGGTCATCTCCTACAATGCATGTGCTTCTCAGATGTTTTTTTTTGTAGCCTTTGCCACTGTGGAAAACTACCTCTTGGCAGCAATGGCCTATGATCGCTATGCAGCTGTGTGCAGACCCCTGCATTACACCACCACCATGACGGCAGGTGTGTGTGCATGTCTAGCTGTAGGCTCCTATGTCTGTGGTTTCCTGAATGCCTGTTTCCATGTTGGGGACATATTTAGTCTCTCTTTCTGTAAGCCAAATATAATCCATCACTTTTTCTGTGATGTTCCAGCTGTCCTGGTTCTCTCTTGTTCTGATAAACGTATTAGTGAAATAGTTCTTGTTTTTATGTCAACCTTTAATGTCTTTTTTGCTCTTTTGGTTATATTGGTGTCCTACCTATTTATATTTAGCACCATTCTGAAGATGCAGTCAACTGAAGGATATCAGAAGGCTTTCTCCACCTGTGCCTCCCACCTCACTGCAGTATCTGTCTTCTATGGGACAGTCATCTTCATGTACTTAGAACCCAGCTCCAGCCATTCCATGGACACAGATAAAATTGCATCTGTCTTCTATACCATTATCATCCCCATGCTGAACCCAGTGGTCTACAGTCTTAGGAACAAAGAGGTCAAGTGTGCATTCAAGAAGGTGGTTGAGAAGGCAAATTTTTCTAGGGGGTTGGGATTTTAACAATATAACATGCATAACAACCTGGTTTCATTCTCTCAGATGTTATGTGATGAGTGATTTTTAAGCCCCACAGTGTATTTAATTCTTGATATGACATCCTTCTATCTTAAAATGTCTGTTGCCTAGTTAAAAGAAATTCAGAAATATAACCCTGAATGAGGAAGGCTAAGGGGAAGCACTGGAAATTTTGAGCCTCACTTCCTAAATCTTATCAATGATATTTTATTTATTCACTTGTTATTCTCACATTTTCTCTACCACCTGCTAATACAAGACGGTGTGTTACAAAACAGAGACAAAACAAGCCCATGAAAGGCTTTGTGTAAAAGCTTTAACAAACATTGTAATGGAAATTTGTCAGAAGTAAATTGAATGTAGCTAGTTTTTCATAAAAAAACAATTTAAGTAGTTAGTTGAGATATAAAACCTGAACTTATCTAATTGTAATTATTTCTTGTGTTGAATATTTTGCTTTAAGATTATAAGAGAAAAGTTTTGTTTTAAATGAAAATATGTGCTCTTTGGGCACTTTGATTGACAGAGACATAAATACCCTATCTTAAATGAGTTGATATTTGTATTTTGATTAAGTCATTTTGTGGAATCACATTTGTATGCTCACATTACAATTTTCAAATAGATAATGACACAAATTCCACAGTCACCATGGTGTTCTCACCTCATGTTGTACAAGCAGAATTTGACAAAGGCAAAATGAACTGTATTTGTTATTAGACTCTCACACGTAGCATTTTCACTTCCCTAAATATCCCGTGCACTGCTAGCCATTGCTCTCTTCCCAAGCCTACAGATACCGATATTTTTGCTGTGTCCATTGTTTTACTTCCAAGAATGTCAGCTAGTTGGAATCATACAATATGTTGCCATATTCCAATTAATTTCTTCTATGTACTAGTAAAAAGCATTTAAACTTCCTCCAGATCTTTTCATAGCTTGATAGCTCATTTCATTTTAGTGCTGAATAATATGACCTTGTTTTTTCAATCCACTAACCTATTAAAGGGTATTTAGGCTACTTCAATTTTGGCAATTATGAATAAAGCTGCAATATACATTTATGTACAGGTTTTTGTGTGGACTTACATTTCAATTCATTTGGGCAAGTGCTGAGGTGGGTATTGAATCATAAAATAAAAGTAGTCAAATATTTTAAATCCTCCAAACCGTCTCCAAAGTGGCTCTCAATTTTGCATTCTGACCAGTAATGATTAAAAACTCCTGTTGCTCCACATGCTCACCAGGTTTTGATGTTGACAGTATTCTGAATTTTGTCCCTTTTAATGGTTTCATTAGTATCTTGTTATTATTTTAGTTGAATTTTCTTAATGACATAGGATAAGGATTATCCTTTCCTTTTTAAATTTTATTTTTTATTATTATTGAAGGGATATTGCATTTTGACAATTACCTCTTTTGAGGTATATATATTGGTATTTTTGCATCTACATATAGAATAGTAGATTAACTATTATTCCCCCCTCTTTTTCCTCTCTTCATTTACGGTTAATTCCCTTCATCCCATTTCCCCAATCCCTCTGCCATCACTTTGGTACCCCTGATTTGCCTTTTTGTCTCTCATCTCTAAGAGTCCATAGTTGTTTGGAGTAGTGTTTCTCTCTCTCTCTCTCTCTCTCTCTCTCTCTCTGTATATATATATATATCTCCTTCCCTGTTTTTACTGCTGTTTCATTTATGACATTATTTGTTTTCTCTTTACCCATCATATGTGTGTTATCATACGATGTCTGTCATTCTCCTGGCTTATCTAAGCTTAAGTATTTCCATATCCATCCGTGTTGCCATTGCAAATGGCAGGATCTCTCCCTTTTTGATGGCTGCATAGCATTCCATTGTGTGTATGTACCACATTTTTTTTATCCACTCCTCTGTTGAAGGGCATTTGGGGGTTTCCAGCTCTTGGTTACTGTGAATTTGCTGCAATGAACATGATGGTGCATACATCTCTTTGGATAAGTGTTTTCGTGTCATTGGGTTAAATGTCCAGTAGAGGAATAAATGGATCATATGGAATTTCCATTCTAAATTCCTTAAAGACTCTCCATACTTCTTTCCAGAATGTTGCACCATTTTCCATTCCCACCAACAGTGAATTAGAGCTCCCTTTCCCTTTTCTCCACAACCTCTCCAGCAATTATTATTTCCATTTTTTGGATAATAGCTATTCTTACTGGCCTGAGGTGATATCTCATCATTGTTTTGATCTGCATTTCCCTGATGGCAAGAGACACAGAGCATCATTTCATGAACATGCTGGCCATATGCATGCCTTCCTTGGAGCGGTGTCTATTAAGGTCATCAGCCCATTTTTTGATTGGATTGCTTGTATTTTTGTTGTCTATTTTTTTGAGTTTTTGTATATCTTAGATATTAACCCATTATCTGAGGTGTGAGAGGCAAATATATTTTCCCATTCAGCTGGATATCTTTTTGTTTTTATGCAAGTTTCTTTTGCTGACTAGAAACTTTTTAGTTTTATGTAATCCTACTTGTTTATTCTGGATTTTATTTGCCTTGCTATGCAAGTTGAGTTGCCAGAGATATCTGTTAGGTTTAATTCTAATAATGTTTTGCCTCCATTCTCTTCTATATGTTTAATGGTTTCTGGTCTTATGTCTACATCTTTAATCCATTTTGAGTTAAATTTTGCATATGGTGTTTGGTGATTGTCTAATTTAAATCTTTTGTTTGTTACTGTCCAATTGTCCCAGCACCATTTATTAAAGAGTGTCCTTGCCCCATTGTAAGTTTGTGGTTCCTTTGTCAAAAACTAGGTGTCCATATATATGTTGATTTGTTTCTGTAATTTCAATTCTGTTCCATTGTCTTTCTGTTTTTAATACCACTACCATAATGTTTTAATTGTTATTGCTTTGTAGTAGAGTTTGAAGTCAGGGAACATGACTCCTAATTGCTGTTTTTTTTCTTAATTCCTTTTTTTTTGCTACCATGGGTTGTTTGTCATTTCATATAGATTTCACTGTTTTGTGTTCTATGTGAAGGATGTCTTTGGCATTTTGATGGATGTAGCATTGAATCTATATATTGCCTTAGCTAGTATAGCCATTTTGATTGTGTTGATTCTTCCGATCCATGAGCATGGGATATCTATCAAATCTTTGTGTCATCATCTATTTCTTTTGGCAGTGTCCTATAGTATAGGTCCTTCACCTCTTTGGTTAAGTTATTCCAACATATTTCTTTTTTGGTGCAATTGTAAATGGTATTGTTTTCTTCAGTTGTCTTTCTTTATTTTCATTGGTGGCATACAGAAATGCAACAGATTTTTTTAATATTAATTTGGTAGCCTGCCTCTTTACTATATTTGTTTATTATTTCAAGTAGCTTTTTTCTTGATTATTTGGGGTTCTCTATGTGTATTATCATGTCATCTTTGAAAGTGATAATTTCACTTCTTCTTTTCCTATTTGTATACCTTTTATATATTTTTCTTGTCTAATTGCATTGGCCAGGATCTCCAGCACTATGTTGAATAGTAATGGTCCTGATCTTAGAGGAAAACTTTTCATTTTTCCTCCATTGAGTACAATGTTGTCTGTGGGTTGTCATATATAGCCTTAGTTATATTGAAGTATGTTACTTCTATACATATTTTTGGAGGAATTTTAACATAAAAAGGTGTTAAATATTGTCAATTGCTTTTTTACATCTACTGAGATGATGCAGCGTTTTTTGTTGTTTTTTATTGATGTAGTATATCATATTATTGATTTGCATATGTTGAACCATCCTTGCATCCTGGAATAAATTCTATTTGATCATGGTGTATGATTCTTTTTACATGTTGTTGAATTTGATTTGCTAGTATTTTGTTGAAAATTGTGCATCAGTGTTCATTAAGAATATTAGTCTATAGTTTTCTTTATCGGTGCATTCTTTATCTGTTTTTGAAATCAGCATAATATTGGCATCATAAAAAAGTGTTTGGAAGTTTTCCATCTTCTTCTATTTTTTGAAAAGTTTATGGATGATTGGAATTAATTCTTCTTTGAATGCTTTTTAGAATTCTCTGGTGAAACCATCTCATCCAGGGCTTTTGTTTTTAGGGAAGGTTTTTGATCACTGTTTCAATTTCCTTGCTTGTGATTGATCTGTTGATTTCTAGTTCTCTGTTTAGTTTTGGGATATTGTACCTTTCAAGAAATGTATCCATTTCTTCTAGTTACTCTGTTTGTTGCCATATACTTGTATGTAGTATTCTCTTATAGTCCTCTGTATTTCTGCTGTATATGTTGTGATTATTCCTTTTTCATTTTTGATTCTATTTACTTGTGTTTTCTCTCTCCTCTTTATTGTGAGTTGGCTAATGGCCTGTCTATTTTGTTTATTCTTTTGAAAAACCAACTTTTGAGTTCATTGATTTTTTGAATAGTCTTTCTAGCTCCTTCAGGTTATGGATTCTTCCTGTTTTCTGAGGTAGGATTTTATCGCTATCAATTTTTCTCTTATTATTGCTTTTACTGTAGCCCATAAATTCTGATTCGTCGTTTCTTCATTTTCATTTGAGTCCAGATATTTTTCAATTTCTTCCTTAATTTCTTCTTTTACCTATTTGTTGCTAAACAGTATGTTGTTTAATCTCCACAGTTTTGTGGTTTTTCCTCTCTTTCTCCTTTTGGTGTATCTAGTTTGATGCCATTGTGATCTGAAAAGGTGCTAGATATGATTCAATCTTTGAAAGTTTGCTGACTTGTTTGGCGTACCAACATATGGTCTATCCTTGAGACTGATCCATGAGTGCTTGAGAACAATGTGTAGTCTATTTTGTGGGCGAAATACTCAGTATATGTCTATTAGGCCCAGTTCTTCTATTTTTGTCATTTAAAGATGTTGTTTCTTTGTTGATTCTCTGTTGATTCTCTGTCAATATCCTTATTTAGATCTGTTAACATGTGCTTGTTACATTTGGTCCTTTATTAGGTCATACATATCAATATGTGTTAAATCTTTCTGTCGTCTCAATCCCTTCATCATTATAATGTCCATCTTTATATTCTTTTAATTTTCCTGGTTGAAAGACTGACTTCTCTGATATGACTATAACTGTTCCTCCTCTTTTGGATTCGGCATTAGCTTGAAGTACCATTTTCCATGAATTCACTTTAAGCCATTGCATGTCTCTAAACCTAAGATAAGTTTCTTGTAGACAACATTTAGTAATTCTTTGCCTTTAGATTGGTGAATTCAATCCATATTCATTTACAGTAATAACTGGCATTTGTGAACTTGCTTCTGCCATTTTGATTTTTGGATTCTGGTTATGTTGATCTCTTTGTTACTTTTGTTTTCTTTTTGTGTAGTTTTTCTTCTTCGATTTAGCTACTAGGGCCTTTTTAACATTTCTTGTAGAGGAGGTCTCATGGTTGCAAAGTCTCTGAGTTATTTTTGTTAGTCGGGAAAAACTTTAATTTCCTCCTCAAATTTGAAAGAGAGTTTTGCAGGATATAGGATTCCTGGCAGGCATTTTTTGTCTTAAAGTATTTTGAAGACATCATTCCATTCTTTCCTAGCCTTTAGAGTTTTTGTTGAGAGGCCTGAGGTTAGTCTGATAGGAGTGCCTTTATATGTTGTTTACTTTTTACCCCTGGCTACCTTTAGAAATTTCTCTGTCTTGGATTTTTGATAGTTTCACAATTATGTGTCTTGGTGTAGTTTTTTTTTAGGAATTATGTAATTACATGTTCTGTTTATTTCATTGACCTGTATGTTCACTACTTGTTCTAGATTTGGAAAGTTTTCAGCTGTTATTGCCTTGAACATGTTCTCTGTTCCTCTCTTTTTCTCTTCTGGGATACCGTTTCTAATGTTGCCTTTCCTGATGGTGTCAGATAATTCCCTGAGTGTTTCTTCATCTTTTTTTGCACTTTAATTTCTTTCTTCTTCTTCATGGCTCCTCTCTGCATTACTATTATCTATATCACTAATCCTTTTCTCCATTTGATTATTCTGATTCGGTAGCTTTCTATATTATTCTTAGTTTCATGAATTATCTCCGCTAAATCCTGTGTTCCAGTTAGCTTTTTTCTGTAGAGCTTCAATCTCCCCTGTTGGTGCTTAATTATTTGTTTAAGCTTTCTGTTTCACTTATCTGAATTTTCTTTTAAGTCTCTGAATTTTATTATAATTGCCGACTTGAACTATTTATCTGTTAGAAAAAAATTCTTCTCTATCTTCAAAGTTCAGTTCCAATGAGCAGTCATTTTGCTGTGATTCCATTTCCTGAGGTTTCAGGGTGTGCTGTGGGTTTTTTCCCCCCTCATGTGGGATCCTGTTGATCTGCTAGTTTGTTTGTTTTAATTTCTATCAGGGGCACTCTATTTTTGTTTTGGTTTTTTTTTCCCCCTTATAGGCTTCCATAGTGTGTGTTGCTGTGTTAGGGAGTGATGATGGCTGCTGGGTGGGGACTGCATGGTGTTGAAGTGTAGTGGTCATCTGTGAGCACTTAGTTTTGGTGCATGATGGTGGGGGGAGGTACACTTGTTTTGGTGATAAAACTCTGCTGGGTGGGACTATGTAAGCTGAGTTCGCTGTCTGCTCTTATGTCCTTTATCTTCACAAAACCATCAGTCTCAAGTCCTTTCCGCAGCTGTTCTTCCAGGGTCTTAGCCACTGGATACTGATTCCCAGGGAGTCAAAGCCCCCAGGTGTGTAGTGGAGGGTGCACAGCAGCTGTGTGCTGCTATTCTTTCTGTCTCAAATTTTCTCTTTCTGGGCTTTTTTTAGGAAAGATTTGCTGGCGGATTTCACCGCAGTCTCTCCCCCGCACGGTTGTCTCAGGTTTGCAGCTCCCTGCTCTGTCTGAATGTGCTGGCTAGAAGTTAAGGAGACTGCCTGTGTCCTTTTGGCAGGAGAAGGGCGAGGTAGCAAGGGGATTGCTATCACTTCTAACCCCTGGGATGTGAAGACAAAAGCCATATATTTTCACCACCACAGGGCTCACTTTACTGCAGTTCCCCTGTGTTAGCCAAGAGTTGCTGGCAACATTGCACAGTTTTACTAAGGCTTACAACTTTCTGCTCTGTCTGAGTTCCGGCCAACAGAGGTCAGTGGGGCTGCCCCAGGAGTCTGCACCCAGAAAAGAGGGACTTGGCAGCGGGATCCTACTCTCTCAAACCCTGGATGGGTGCCTGAGGTCACCGTGACAGTTTCGCACTCTTCAGAATATCCATTTGGCCTGAGTGGCTCCAGCTAGGCTCTGATAGGGGAAGGGAGATTGTGTCCACCACACAATTCTCTCCTTTCCGGGGTCTCCCCGTTAAGTAGTATTCTCTGTGAATCCTCATTCCTCTCACCCACCTGTAGAGTCAGCTGTCAGTCTTCTTCTGTTCTCCAACATGTTCTAGCCCAGGATTACACTTTCAAATGCTTGCTTGGCATCTATAGATCTTCTATGTTGAGGTGTTTGTTACTCTCTTGCCATTTTATAATAAATGCTAGAAACATATTAAGAAATTCACATATGAACATATATACAGAAGTGGAAATTTCACTAAATGTGCTAGATGTTGCTGATTAGGTTTTAATAAAACATTAAAATAATTCAAGAATCAGAGTATATTGATGTCTGATATTTCTTCTCTGGTAGAAAAATATTGCAGTTGTCCAAAATGTGAAAAATGTGACATAGATTTTTAAATGAAGGTATTAGCTTTTTGTTTGGTACATTATATTCAGAGGTACATATGTATGTCATTTTGCATTAATTAATATTAGGCAAACTATTTGGAAATAGTCATAAGGATGTGGGATAATTTCTAAAGGAAGGTCAAATTAAAAGTGAAAGTGATCAATTAATAAGAGGGAAATATTCTAATTGTATATCACTTTTTTACATTTTGTTTAAAAAGAACATTTTATTTCAAGAGAGTTCATTTTTCTCTATGAATTATTTTTAAAAGCCTAAAAGAACGGTGAATGCCAATCATCCTTGATACTTTCCTTTCAGATGAGCAACTCCTGTCTAATCACTCTCCCCTCTTCATTTGCACCGAGCTCCTCGCTACTCCTGGGCAACTCCACACATGCGCTGTACTCGCTGCTGGTGTTCAGAAAGCTCCCTCACATCTTTCAGGTCTTGTTACCATCACAGTCACCCTACTGGATGATGAACGCTGTTCCTTCCTTGCATTATTCTTCCTGGTTTTGATCACTCTTCAACCAACACAGTGGAATTTCCTCAAAAAAGGAAAAGTAGATATGTCCACTTATATGTGGAATATAAAGAAACAAAGCAAACTAAACTAATCCTTACACTTTGAGAAGAGAACAGAAGTTACCAGAGAGGAAGGGTGGGAAGGTGGGATCAAAGAGTAATGTCCGTCCAGTGGACACTGGTGGAGACTATTAGAGTTTTTCTGGTGGGTGTGATGTGTTATTATAAGTTTGATGAAGAATGAACCTGCACACCTAAAACTATAAGCTGTTATAAAGTATTGTCACCTCCTTTAAAGATACATTATAGAATAATCAATTAATTAAAAATGGATTTCAGTAAACATGGAGGTGCACATATTTATTTGAATTATTGCTTTTGTGCTTTTCAGAAAAATCCAGAAGTGAGATAAATGGATAATATGGAATTTCTATTTTTAATTTCTTGAATGATCTTTCACTGTTTTCTGTCATGATTGTACCAACATTGCATAAGGGTTTCCGTGTGTACACATCCTCACCAATATATTGGTTCTAGTCTTTCATAGAATAGCTGTTCTCACAGGTGAAAATACCTATCTCCTGGCTCTTTTGAACGATTTCCTTGATGTGAATAGATAGGGAAAATCTTCTTATGTTCCAGTTAGTCCTCTGCATATCTTTTTTGGAGATGGCTCCATTTAGAGCATCTGTTTATTTCTGAACAGAGGATCAAAACAGAAGCTGTTTTGTGTTTTGTTGTTGGTTTTTATGAATTTCCTATGCATTTTACATGTTAACTCCTTCCTGAATGTGTTCTGTACAAACTCGCTCAATCATTAATATGTTTTTTCATTTGGATGATAGTTTCACTCACCATGAAGGTTTTTAGTTTGATGTAGTACCATTTATTTTTGTTATTTTTTGGTGTTTTTTTTTGTATACCTTGTCATGGAATTAAATCCCCAAATAAATCTCTAAGGCCAATATCAAGGAACATGTCACATATTTTCTTCTATGTTTTCATGGCTTACATCTTTGTTTTTAATCAATTTTGAATTATTTTTTTCAGGAAAAGATACAGGTAAAGGTGAGAAGGCAGGCAGACAGAAAAAGGGAGGAAAAAGAGGCATTTTATTTAAATTTTATTTAATTGTTCACACTGGTTATTCTCCCAGACACAGGATAGGAACCTGGTTCCTTGGAATGTATGTGCACTGAGCTTCTTTGAAGGCAGTAAATCTATTACTCCACCAGGGTGTGCTGGAATTAATTTTTGTGTTTCTTGACACTATATCAGAACTTGCTTTTCATATTTATGACCTTATTCATATTCATATTTATGACTAGGTCAAATAATCTTTTAAACAGGAACAATGTCTACATTTTTTTCTGGAGCTACATATGGTCAAAAATTTACTCAGGATTTTACACACATACTAGGGGAAGAAGCAATTGTTTTCACTGCTCCATATATCAAGCTTGCCAGGAAGGGCCACTTTTGAATACCACATCTAACTCAATTTCATAGCTTTCCACAAATCCAGAGACTTTCAGGACCACTGTCTCTCTTTTTTTCCTCTGCTTTGTCCATAATGTCACTATTATTATTCTAGTCATTCAGTTTAATTCATAAGTGTATTTTCTTGTGCTTAATGACAATGTATATATGAGACATTAATTCATTTTAAGGTATCAAATATTTGGTAATATAGAATGCTTGTGTTATTATTGCTAAAGAGAGAGAGACAGACACAGAGAGAAGACAGAGACACAGAGACAAAGAGACAGACACAGACAGAGACAGGGACAGACAGATAGACAGAGAAAGAGAGAGGGAGAGAGAGAAGCTGGATGGCATCTGCTACCCTGTGACTTACACTAAGCAAACAAACTTTCCTAAAGCTACCCTAAGACAATACCATTTCCTTTCTACAACTGTTCCTCACTAGTCACAACACCAGAGCCACCAACATCCTTCGGCGATGGTGTTGGATGATGACTGAGTAGGGCAAGCAGATATGCCTCCACCTACTCTTGAGTCCTGAATTACTTATCTTCTCCCTTTGAATATAGCTTTACAGTCATTCTGGTGGATTCCTTAAAATTCAAACATCAAGCCTCAAAAGTCCTACATTCTGGATTTCATGTATCAAAGAAGAAAAAAATCCTTCACTTTGTTTAGTGTCACTTTATGGATCTTTTTCATGACATTAGAAATACTCACCCCTGATGTTTGACAGAGTGGTTTGCAGATGGAATAAGACAAGAATGTGAATGTTTAGTAATTGCACAGCCTTCTACAAGATCGCTGACCCTTGTCATCGGAGAGTGCTATCCCATATCATTCTGACCCACGTACCACAGCCCTGTCACTGTGAGGGAAAGATCCACCAGTGAGAACTGGAAGTCCTCCTTCATATCAAGTAAACGAGGTTACCTTGGTCACCGGGTTGTTCCCATAGAGTGAGCTTGAATAAAGTCAGCTGGAAATTTCATGGCCTAGTGAGGATGTCTTGAAGGAGATGATACTGTCTTAGTAAAGTTGAGCTGTCTATAACCTACGATTCAGCAAATATGCTTTTGGGTGTCTTAGAGATCTGATTTCATGTTTGTGCTGAGATGAGATACATGATGAGAAATTTTACCTCATCATTTTCCCAAATGGAGAGATAGGTCAAATTAAAAAGAACAGTAAATTAGGAAGTTAAACTTTGTGCTTTTATGGCAATACCTGTCTTTTTCATTGATTTATAGAAAGTTTTAAATTTTTTCATATACATATACATACTTGTGCATATACACTAACTTTGGATTGGCTAATTGTACTGTAAAAATCGTATCCACTCTCACTATCCACTACACCTTATGAAATAATCATAGAGCAACAGCTGAGAAATCCCATGTGATGAAAAGGACATAAGATTGTTCAACTTGGATCTGGATAGAGGAGTGGTGAAATCCTAAAGCACTTTCTCATAACACAGTGATTTCTCTGTAAGAACCCAATTGATCTCAGACCTCAAGCCCCTTATCCACTTTGATGAAGCACAAATTGTGAAGAAATGAGGACTGAGAATCACCTCTAAACTAAGTACTTTACTTTTCCTGTAAGCTCTTGTCCACAGAAGCTCCTTCCAGCTGCAACCCAATATCCATGTCTGTGGTTCAGGTCAGTCCCTCTTGCTCTGGAGCCCACCACTCAGCTCTGCTTACAATATCATTCATAGCAGAGATGCTTTCATCGGAGAGAGGGTGACACTTTCCCAGGATCACCCCTATCATGTAGGCATTAAGATGACAGAACTACAGGTGGGAACCATATAAGGCCCAAGGACTGGGGTTGGGGGGGACAACTAAAATAAACAAATCAATGAAGGTGCTTCATTCTCCTCTTACTTCCTCAAAACAAACAAACAAAAAAAACCAAAACTATCTTGTTCGTTATTTCATTTGACCTTCACAACACATTGAGGAAGGTATGACTAGGATTATCATCTCCATTTTGATGATGAAAAACGCCTCAGAGATAATGGACTTACATCTCACACTGGCACATAGTAAAGGTTAGACTAGAGGCTAAGTCTTTTATCTTGGAATTCTGCTCTTTGTATGTTGTCTCTTCAAGTCTGAATCAAATTCTACCTCCTCCAGAGTGCATTCCCTGACCACAGCATTCTTTTTCATCTCTTAAGAGTTCACATTGGTACTTTCGTTACTGCTCACTTGACAATGACCGCAACTACCTTGAATTGTTGTTGACCTAGAAGTATGTACCTTGTTCTACTGCACTATTTGAAGGCTGCTCCTGCAGCAGGAGCAACTTGGTGTAACTCCTGGTTCCTTCCCAGAACACACATCACGTCCTTCCTGAAGTGCATGCATAATCACCATTGACTGGGGCTGGTCCATACTGTGGGATACAGGATACAAGAACCAACTTCAGCTATCAAACTGAAAACAAATGTGACCAGATGCTTTCATGTTTCATAGGGTAAGGAAATATCACTTTCAACGAATTGATCTCAAATTCACGTCATCAACCCCAAATGATCATCCAGGATGTCTACTGAACAACTTTTCTAGCAACTTTCAAATTTGTAATCCCATATCATTGATTATACTTTCTGTCATTAACAAAAATTTGAAAAGCAAAATCCAAAAATTAGGGCTTTCCTTGAGCTATATTAATTCAAGAATTACATTTCTGGACATACTTCATTTTGACTAAAGGATAGATGTCAGATGTGGTAAGAAAACAATTTCAAAAATTAATTGTGGCATTAGGCTTAAAATATGAATAGGGCAGCCTGAACGAATTGAAACAAGGTTACTGTGCATCATACATATTAAAATCCTACTCTTAGAGATGATTTTGCCTTTCCCAAAACCTTCTTGAATGTACGCTTGACATCCTTGTTCCTCAGACTGTAGACCACTGGGTTCAGCATGGGGACAACCACACTGTAGAACACAGATGAGACTTTGTCTGTGTTCATGGTATGACTGGAGCTGGGAAAGTCATACATGAATATGACTGGTGCATAGAAAATGGTGACAATAGTGAGGTGGGAAGCACAGGTGAAGAAAGCCTTTTGGTGTCCCTGATGTGAGTGCACCTTCAAGATGGAAATAAATATGAAAAGATAGGAAATAAATATAATCAGGACAGCAATAAGTATATTGCAGCTTGCCACTAAAGAAAGAACCATCTCACTAATGTGTTTATCAGAGCAAGTGAGAGCCATGACTGCTGGAATATCACAAAAAAAGTGATGAACCAGTTTGGACTTACAGTAAGAGAGATGGAAAGCAATCCCAACATGGATGGAAGCACCCAGGAAGCCAGAGGCATAGCACAACGTGACCAGACACATACACTTACTTGTCGTCATGGTGGTGGTGTAATGTAGGGGTTTGCACACGGCTGCATAGCGATCAAACGCCATGGCAGCCAACAGAATATTTTCTACAGCGGCAAAGGCTGAAAAAAAGAACATCTGGGCAGCACAGGCATTGTAGGAGATGACCTTGTCTCCTATAAGAAGCCCAGACATCACTTTGGGTGTGACAGCTGAGGAGTAACCAAAGTCCACCAAAGACAGGTTAAAGATGAAGAAGTACATTGGCGTGTGGAGATGGGAGTCCAACAGGATCAACAGGATCATCCCCAAGTTCCCCAAAGCACTGAAGAGATAAATGAAGGTGAAGAGGATGAAGAGGGGAATCTGAAGTTCTGGAGCATTGGTGAGACCCTCCAGGATGAAATTCATCACCTCTGAACTATTCTCCATGGGAATTACTAATAAGAAAGATA
>RJWH01009904.1:0-19676 GCA_004363575.1 Solenodon paradoxus
AGGAGAGCCGCTGGCCGCCCGCCTCGCAGCTGTACTCGCCGGCGTCCGCCCTGCCCGCCTGCCGCACCACCAGCCGCCGGGTGCAGCCCGCGGCCTCCACGCGCACGTTGGCGCTCCCGCTCAGCTTCTTGCCGTCCTTGAACCATGTCGCCTCCGTCTGCGCCTGGGCCACCTCGCAGCTCAGCGTGGCGCCCGCCCCCGCCACGGCCTGCACCTCCCTGCGGGCCGGCTGCTCCTGGGCAAACACCGCCGCGGGCTCTGGGGATGGGAACACTCGGTCAGAGTCCTGGACCAGACCCGGCTCATGTGAGGGGACCAGGGCCAAGTGCAACTGGGACGCAGCTGCCGGCTGCTCTGCTGGACAGCATGTGGCTCCCCCAGCACAGGCTCCCACAGCACGGGCTCCCGCACATGGATCTCTGGATAACACAGCTGGGAGGCAGCACTCTCCTGCCTCTGACCAGAAAGATCGCCAGACGCCCTGTTCCAGAGCGCCGTGGCCCTTGGCTTCCGAATGAGCCTGATGCCTGCACCTGCCAATAGCCACACCAGATCTTTGAATTTGGGCTGCCAGGGCGTGTTGTCCTCAGAGCCTCAGCCAGCAGGATTCACCCACAGCCACATCACCCCAGTGTCCCCGGCACCCGCTGGTCAGTCCAGCCCCAGAAAACTAACAGGGAACCAGCAGCCGTGCTGGGCTCTCCACCGGCACAGCACTTAGGATGGCGGACTCAGGCCAGAGACACTCACCTGTGACGTCCAGGCGGAAGGAGAGCCGCTGGCCGCCCGCCTCGCAGCTGTACTCGCCGGCGTCCGCCCTGCCCGCCTGCCGCACCACCAGCCGCCGGGTGCAGCCCGCGGCCTCCACGCGCACGTTGGCGCTCCCGCTCAGCTTCTTGCCGTCCTTGAACCACGTCACCTCCGTCTGCGCCTGGGCCACCTCGCAGCTCAGCGTGGCGCCCGCCCCCGCCACGGCCTGCACCTCCCTGCGGGCCGGCTGCTCCTGGGCAAACACCGCTGCGGGCTCTGGGGACAGAGGACAGTAGTCAGAATATCCACCAAAGTGGAGTCTTGGATCCACACAACTACATCCCATGCCCAGACAGTCTCAGTCCGCTGGGACCCTCCTAGACTCTGGTCTCTCATACAGACCCCTCATTGTGTGGTGGGAAGCAGCCTTGGGCCCCCTGTGATGGGATTTGGCCCAGTGCAGGCCTGTGGAGTCTGTGTGGGTGCCCCATAATGCTGTGAGCCCCACAGAGCTGAGTGGGAATTGATTGTCTGCTAGGATGGCCTTGGTAGGATGAGTCAGGGATCCACAGCGCTGAACTGCCCAACCAGGCCTGTCCCTCTCGGTCTGTCTGCCCTCGTCACAGACAGGACCAGGTTCCACATCACACTCTTTCAGGAGAGCCCGGTCAACCCGGAGACAGCATACAGAGGCTCTTCCTGCTGATGTGACCCCACAGACCCCTGTGCCCACGTGGGCCCTTCTGCACATGTTACTTTCATTCTGCCTTTGCCCACCTACTGAATTTTGTGGGTCCCTCAACCCAGACCGAGGCCACCACTCATCACAGCCGATGGGCATGAGCCCGCGCGTCAAGGCTGCACTCGCCTCGAACGCGTAGCTGAAAGTCCACGACGTCCTCACCCGCGTGGCAGGAATAGGTGCCCTCATCCTGCCTGGTGACCGCGGTAGCCAGCAACCGGTGCCGTGTGCCCACGTCCTCCTGTGAGAAGTGCTGGCTGTCGCGGCCCAGCTGGGTGCCGTCCTTATACCAGTGCACCGGCACGTGGGCCTCCACGGTCTCGCACTCAAAGCAGGCAGGACCCCCCGCCACTACGTCCATGCAGCCACCGGCCGTGTCCTTATGCAGAAAGTGTGTGAGTCCTGCAAAGGGCCCCAGTCAGGGAGGGGCAGCACTCTGAGCATGCACGACACTGCCGGCCCGAGCCGGGGCCCCCGAGACTGCCAGTCTCTGCTCCTGCCCGCACCCTCCTGGTGGTCACCCACGTCATGGAGTCCCAGGGTCTCTCACCACCCAGGACAGAGTGTGGTGGCTCCCACGGCCCGGGCCCAGAGGCCAGGACAGAGGGACCCCTCTGTGCCGGCCCGCGGCAGTCACCTTGAACTGACAGCTGGTAGGTGACGCGGCTCCCGCGACCGATGCACTCATAGAGCCCAGCGTCGTCTCGCATCACGTCCCGCACCAGCAGGGCCTGCTGCCCGGCTGACGCTTGCACCTTGTACTTGGGACCTGGGGGCAGCGCGTGGCCATCCTTCAGCCACGTCACAGCAGCAGCCTGGTCAGACAGCTCCGCCAGGAGCTGCGCCTCCTCATGCAGCCGGACCAGCACCTCCCGTGCTGCCGCCGTCGGAGTCTTGGTCAGCACTGGGGCTGCTGGGGGTGAGGTGGACAGGGACAGAGGAGTGTGGGGGTTGTGTGATCATAGAGGCATGGCCAGAGGGGAGGTCATGAGTTGTGTGGTTGTGGAGTGGCCAGAAGGGCGTGGCCAGAGGGGGCATGGCCAGGGGCGTGGGAAACTCGTCTAGAGGGCGTGGTCACGGGGCGTGGTCAGAGGGGAGGTGGCAGGAAGGAGGAGGCAGGACAGGTGTGCAGTGGGAAAGGAAGCCGTGGGAGAAGACGTAGGGAAGGAGGCAAATTGAGTCTCTGTCCACCGGGGGCTCCCAGAGCCCCTCCACACCCCGAGGCCGGTGATGGCTCACTCGCCACAATGCCCCACCCCGCTTCACAAGGGCTGCAGGGCCTCAGCCCGGGGCCCCCGCCAGAGGAAACAGCCCAGGGGCTCACACTTGCCCACCTCGGACCACCACGCGGACGCTGCTCTCGACGCCATCGGCCACGAACTTGAGCTCGGCACCGTGCAGGCTGGCGGGCACAGCGTGGATGGTGAGCGTGTGCCGCGTGCCACTGCGGTGGATCTCGTAGGCGCTGCAGGCCGTGAGGGCCTGCCCTGCCAGGAACCACTCGCCCGCCGAGGCCAGCGTGAGATCCACAGAGAAGGAGGCCGCACCGCCCTCCACCGCCTCCACCGCCTGCAGGTGGGTCTTCACTGCCAGCTGTGGGGCTGTGGGGCAGGGGCTTCAGAGAGCAGCCTGGGTCCCCAAGTTCCTCCTTCAGGAGGCCCCGGGAGCAGGTCCAGCACAGCGTGGAGACAAGCTAGAGCCACTGGGCCGTGACCTGGTCCCCAGGGCTGCTCCTGTGAGGTTGGGTCCTGCCTCAGGGCCCTCCCCTTCCCAGAGAGACCCCATGCCTCCCCTGGGACCACACCCCACCTAGAAGCACCCTGAGGTGGCTCTGGTCAGGTGCCCATGTGCCTCCCCACTCACTCAGGTGGATGGTCCCAGGAAACTCGAGGCACGGGCTCTGGCCATAGCTGTTCACTGCGGACACCCGGAACTGGAAGTTCCCCTCCTGGGCCACACCAGCCACGGTCAGCTCTGGTGTGGCTACCCACTCTGCCTCGTGGCACCTGCTCCAGGTGTGGGCACCAAGCCGCTTCTTTTCCACCAGGTAACCATTGATAGTGACGGCACGGTCCCCTTGCGATGGTGGGGACCAGCTGAGTGTCACCGAGCCCTCCGTCTTGGCCTTCACCACAGGGGCCTCCGGGGCATGCAGGGGTGGCTTCCTGGGGGCTGGGGTCAGAGGCTGATGTCAACGGCTGGGAGCCCTCCCGCATGTCCTCAGACCCAGCCCTTCCTGCTCTGCATGCTCTGGGGTGGCCACAGCAGGGGCCGTGGGCCTTGTGGGGGGTATGGACCCATAGCCCCACCTTGCGGCCGCTTCCCTGGCTGCAGTGGAAGGAATTCGCGGATCATGGGGCCCACACTGGGCCCAGGACCACCACAGGCTGGACCCCCTCTGACACCAGGGTCTTGGGCTGGGTAACGGCGGGAGCTCAGTGGCAGCCCTGGGCACTGAGGCAGATCCCAGGGAGGGCCGGCTGGAACCTACGCCCGACCTCATGTCCACACCTCACCCACACCACTGCGCTCTCCAGTCTGCACCTTCTCGCTCTTCACGGGGCCACCGGGACATCCAGTGTGCAGATGCTGTACAGCTGCAGAGGCTTAGCGCGTAGCAAACTTTGGGGGAACCAGCCTGCTGAGCCCTTCCCCGACACCCTCCCTGAAGGGCCTGGGCACAGAGTGGGCCCGTGATCGGCTGGAGGGCCGCCTCAGAGGCACTCCCAGGCCCTTACCTGACACACAGAACTGGGTGGACGTCCGGCAGTCCCCAGCCACGAAGGCCACCTCGCCCACATCCTCCAGGCCGCACTGGGAGATGGTCAGTGTGTGGCAGTTGCCTTCCGTCATGATAGCCACACGGCCCCCTGCCATCAACTCCTCCTGGTTCCGCAGCCAGTGGACAGGGCCCTCTGGCCTGGCCAGCTCCACGCAGAACATGGCCGTGTCGCCTACCCGCACTGCCGTCTTCCTCGGGAGCTTTCGGGTGAGGTTCCCTGCAGTGTGCACAGCACAGTGCCAGTCAGACCCAGCCCTCAGCTCCGCCCTAAGCATCAGCTCGCCCCTGCCCTGGGGCCTGTGGTCCATCCCCTAAGCACCGCTTCCAGCCCCTCGCCCTGCCCACCCCTCCCTTCCTCCCTGCACTGTCCTGCCCCTTACCAGCCCTGCCCCTCCCCTGCTCCCTGACTGGACCGCCCACCTTGCACCGTGAGTTCTGCCACCGTGCGGCTGCCCTCCGTGGTCTCACAGACGTAGACGGCATCGTCGTCAGCAGAGATGTTGCGCACGGTAAGCCGGCGCTCGGTGCCTGCCTCTTCGATGCTGTACTTGGCGCTGGCCCACAGCCGTGTCTCTTCCTTGTACCACGCGGCCTCTGTGGCGGGCTGCGGTACCTCACACCGGAATGTGGCTGACTCCTTCTCCTTCACCTGCAGGTCCTGCAGCCGCCTCTTGAAGGGGACCACGGGCTCTGCGGCAGGGGTGACCGTGAGGGTGAGGGTGAGGGCGGGGGCTGCCAGGGAGGCAGGGACAGGGTCCGGGGAAGGCGGATAGAGCCTAGAGGAAAGGGATCTTCTCCACAAATGGGAGAAGTCTGGAATTGAGAGTTGAAGCCTCCGGGCAGCCCTGAAGGGTTGGGCAGGATGGGTGGGCTGCTCTAGGCATGGAAGAGGCCGGAGCGGGACCAGGATAGGCAGGTCAGATCTCAGACTCCCCCCATGCCAGCCCACATCAGCCCTGCTGCCATGTGTGCTCCAGCCAGCCCGTACATGGACCGCAGAAGACCAGGCATTTCTCTAAGGAAGGGGAAGCGGCCACAGGCAGGGCAGTGGGCACCACACTGAGAGGCTGGCAGGACCCACACAGGCACCGGTCACCCTGCGTGCCCATGGGAGTGCCAGATCTGACGGGCCCGCAAACTGGCCCAGAGCCACCTCAGGCTGCCCTCCAAGGTCTGATTTCAAGGTCTCCAAGGCAGAAGAAGTGTCCGTCTCTCTCCCGCCTTCCTCCCGCTGTGCCAGGTGGACCCTCTCCAGCATCCTCTGGGAAAGAGGGCCTGGGTCGCCCCCAGCCTGGACAAGGCAGGCTCAGTCACTGGGAACCCCTCTGTCTCCCTGAGGAGTGGGGTATGGTGACTACATGCTTCCTTCCATGGTTCAGAAAAACAGTAGGACTGGCTAAGGGTTGTCCCACATTTTATGGGCCTGGAAAGGCAAGGGCCACTAACCCTTCAACCCTGGAGAGATGCCTGGCAAATGTGGCTGCCACTGCACCCACGGAAGGATGGAGGACGGGAGGCACCCCCCGCAGGGGCTGCACCAGGCTCACCTCGCACCACGAGCTGCACGGAGCTGTAGGTCTGGCCCACCAGGTTGGACGCTGCGCAGGTGTAGAGGCCGCGGTCGGATTGCTTGCAGAAAAGAATCTTAAGCACAAAGTTCTCCTGCGCGTCCTCATACACCACGTGTCGCCGGCCCTCCGCCACCAGCTGCCCGTCCTTCTTCCACACGGTCTCTGGCTTGGGCTCGCCGGTCACGTAGCAGCTGAGGCGGGCATGCTTGCCCTCGGTCACCGTGCAGGTGCGCGTGCCCACGCTGGGCGGCGAGGCAGGGGCGCCCTCTGCGCGCATAGCCTCGCGCCGCCGCTGCAGGTGCGCCAGGAGCGCGGCGGTGGAGGACCCTGGCGGGCCCGCCGCGTCGGCGTGGGCGTCGATGTCGACCGTGAGGGCAGCGTCGGCGCTGGCTGAGCCCAGAGGGTTCTCAGCACGCACGGTGTAGGTGCCGCCGTCGCGCGGCTGTGCCGCCTGGATGCGCAGAGCACTCGCCTCACCCATTGCCTCCACACGCACTCTGGGGCCATCGGGCTCTCCCAGGCGCCGCCCGTCCTTGGCCCAGCTCACGGCCATAGGCGGCGAGCCGCGCACGCGACAGCGGAACGTGGCCTCGGCCCCCTCGCGCACACGGATGGACGTGGGCCGCAGCAGAAAGTGGGGCGCCTGCTCAGCGCATGCAGCCTCCGAGTTCACCTGCAGGCCGACGGCCGCGAAGGCCTCACCGATGGCATTTCGCGCGCGGCACACATACTGCCCGCTGTCGCCCAGCGCCAAGTCCAGGATGGTGAGACGGTACATGTCGCCGTCCTGGGCCAGGCAGAAGCGAGCGCCCGCCTCCACCGGCTTTCGGTCCTTCTCCCAGCTCACCTGCGGTGTGGGGTTGCCCACGATCTGACAGCTCAGTGTGGCGTCCTTGCCTACCGACACCACGAAAGCCTTGGGCCGTGTCAGGAAGCGGGGCACGCCGCTGAATGAGGTGTGATCCATCGTGGTGGTAGGGGGCGGGGGTCCTGCGCGCACAAGGGGGGTGGTCATGGTGCAGAGGTGGCCCGTCTGTGGCCCCACTGACCTTCCAATGCTGCCTGGAGAAGCCAGGTTAGCCCAGAGGTCCACCTCTCCATCCGGCTTTGTCTCCCCAGGCTGGAGGGAGGACTTGAGGCTTCCCGGTATATGGGTTTGGCTCCACCAGGGGGGTCTCTTGAACTGGTTGGGGAACCTCTTCCTCCCTCAGCTCCAGTCTCACTCCTGCTCAGTCCGGTCGAGCACAGTCCAGCATCACGCTGGAGGCTGGGCCTCTTTCTACCAGCTTGCCACCCTCTATGAAGACCCAAGTCTCCAGTGGTCATGCTGTCCCCTCACACACACTGCTGCCCCCCAGGGGTCTGAATTTGCCTAATCTCCCCATCTCACAGCGGGGTGGCTGTCTGCGCCCCCACAGGCCTGGCCATGGGACACCCACAGTGGCCTGTCTCCATCTGCATGACACACTCAGGCCACAGACCCTCCCCTGAGCAGGCTCTCTTGCCCACTTCCTGATCAGCCTGCCTCTGTGCCCTGTGTCCCCGGTGCCGCTCAGGGACCTCCATGGCCCCAAGGGACCCCATGCTCCTGTCCCCCATTCTCCCCCAACTGGTGCTCCTGCACGCATGAGCTCTGCTATGGGCTGTGTGTGGCTGCCGACAAGAACAGTGCCCACAGGAACCTGTATTGCCAAGAGCTGCCTAGACCCTCCCCCTCCTGGGTCCCCACCTCCTGTGCCCATCAGCGAGCAGGGGGCCCAGGCAGGCCCCTCCTAAAACATGGGTACCCTAGCACCTGGGCCTGCCCACACCCACCTTTTCCCTTCCTCATGGCGCAGGGCCTGCACAGTCCACATGTGCTGGGGTAATGCTGAGGATTTCCCGGGAGGAGACGGGGGCTGCCAGCGGGGACCCAGCCAGGTGGGCAAGGCAGACCCTCGGGGCTGCAGCTGGGCACACCACAAGGGTGGGCTGGCTCCAGAGACTAGAGCCAACTCTGCCCTCTGCCCACCACGTGGGCCCTGGCTGCTCTGGAGCCATGGGGGATACTGGGCCGGCCTCCAAGGGGCTTCTATCAGAACAGTGTGCACTCCAGGCCCGGGGCGCCATTCTTCCATCCCATCATCCCACCCACCGCAGGCAAGTGGCCCCTGTTCCCAGTCCTGTGATTCAGAACCTAATCCCCTTAATCCTTGTGGAGGCTGAGCCGGGACCAGCTGCTGACTCATGGTGCAGTCAGCACCTCTGCCCTCAGCCTGGCTGTACCCTCTGGACCTGGGTAGGTCCAGGGAGGGCCACCTGGGCCCTGCCTCCCTGACACTCTACTGGGGACCCCTCTGGAAGGCAAGGTGACACCCAGTCCCTGAGCTCCCCCGTTCTGCCATTCCGAGTCATAGATTGATCAGTGGGTTCCCCCAAAATGGGATGCAGCACCTTGTCCCGACACCTCCAGAGGAGGTGCAGGAGACAGCTGCCCCTGTGAGCGAGTGTGGGCAAGGCGAGGCCCTGAACAGCCAGACATCTCTGGGCCAGGAAGATGGGCACAGATGGAGCCCCCATCACACACATGCTCAGGGGCTGGCCTCAGCCCTCGACAGGTGCCCTGGCTGCCCCTTGGTGTGGCAAGGCTGGTCAGAGACCCCTAGATCCTCCAGGGTACTGGGGCCAGTATGTGGGCCCACCCTGTTCAGGCCCAAGTGCCCCACCTCCATGCAAGCTTGCACACGCCCTGTGGGCCAGGATACGCCCACCTCCACCCTCGCGGCTCAGGCAGTGCCATGGTCAGCAGTGCTACATCCAAGAGGGGCGCCCTGAGCACGCCTCCCCAGACCACATGAGGAGAGGGGAGCAGTCACCCCCCTGGACAAAGGGACACCCTACTCCACCCCTGCCACACTGGAGCCTGGGGCTGCTGGACACGTGGCTGGGTGGGCAGAAACAGGAGCCTCGGGAAGGAAACAGACCAGGACTGGCCCCTAGGCAGCTCCTGCGGCCCCTACCCAGCTGTTCGGCCTTTGGGAGCCCTCAGCTTGCCACCCGCAGAAGCCCACCCTGGGGGTAGCCTCTCTGTGCTTGATCAGGCCCAGGAGCCTGTGACTGTCCCATGTCAGCCCACGGCTCCTGGGCCTTGCTTTTGAGACCTTTCCCATCTTCCTGGGCCCCCTCCTCCTCACGCCCTTCCAGAAACATTCCCAAGGGCAGCGCCTAAGCCTTGTCTCCCCTTGGACCCTGGGCCGCAGGCGTCCTGCCCGGGCAGACCTTCCCTGGAGTCGGGTGTCAGGGCCCCTCCGCTGAGCCAACAGGCCCAAAATAGCCCCAGCTGTCAGCGGCCTCCATCTCACAGAGTGGGGGGCAGGGCCAGCTGGACCCCCAGATGCCCCTCTGGTGGGTCCCTGCAGGAGGTGGGGGTGCACAGTCTCCCTGGACCCCCGGGCCCCTTGATCCTGGGAGCCCGACCTCTCTCTAAGCTGCCCCCAGCCTGCCCCGCCAGCCCGCGCTCTGCCCCTCACCTTCCTCTTGCGGGGGCTCCGGGAAGCGCCCAGGTGGGAGGCTCAGGCAGTGAGGCAGGGGCCACCAGGTCTCACCTCCTGCTGCAGGCCCAGGACCAGTGCGACTCCCACCAGCCGCCTGCACTCCGGCCGGTCCTCAGGCTGGACTGGGACGAAAGGACAGGCGAACACTGTCAGCTGGAGAAGCTGGTCCCACCCCCCACTCTGGGCAGCCCAGCCCAGCTCCAAAATAGCCTGGTGTCACTGCCCCGGGTTCGGTTTCACACCCCACCAGGGACACAAAGGGAGAGACGAGTGTGCAGGGGGAGGTCCGTGTGCTCTCGCGGTGCTGTGGGAGCCGTCCGTCCTCAGGCCAGCGTCCCGAGAGCAGGATGGGAAAGTGCCCTCGGCACCCTGGACCTCCCAGAGGAGACCCAGCACCGTCCAGGGACTGTCTCCTTAGAGGACTAAGACAACGGTCATGCTGGGCGACTGGTCTTTGCTCAGAGCCTGGTTTGTCTGCACCGGAGACTGGCTTGAGTGCGGGGGACGTGGAGGGTGAGAGGGCTGCGGGGGGCGGGGGTGGGTGATGCTGACACAGGAGATGGCCCATGGGGGTCTGCTGCCACACTTACATGAGAGGCCATGGGCCCGCGTGAGGGCCGGCTCAGTGCGCTGCCTGGGCTCACCAAGGGGTGTCACTGGCCCCTTGCTGGCCTCTGAGTGCTGCCTCCCAGGCCACTCTTGTGTCTCATCAGAGGGCAGGCAACACGGGGCTCAGTTTCAGCAGTGCATCTCTACACTCAAACAGGAGCCCAGCTGCAGGCCGCTGCCCTCAACAGAGGGCTGCTGGAGGCTGGGGGGACCTTCAGATGGGTCCTTGCTGGGGGGATCCACAAATGCAAAGGGCAGGGTATGGGGGGCCTGCCCGCCCTGCCCTGCGCTTGTCACCTGTGTCTGCACCCTCCCTGCTCCACCAGATATTTCCCACATCTGTGAGCTGTTCTGGCAAAATTTGGAACCTGAGCTGGAGTCTGGGGCCTGGAGAGGCCTGTGGGGGGCTGACCCCAGGGGCTGCTGCGTCCAGAGGAGGGGCCGCTGAGGCCCTGATGGAGCAAGACCCACTGGCCTCTCCGCTTCCAGCCCGAAGGGGCATGGGAATTAGAGCCGAGACTCATTGAAGGCACTCTTATTAACATATGGAAAAAAATAACCAAAAGAGAAATGGTCACACACAGCAGCCTTTATGCCACTTGGGGCCCAAGCAGGGTTTCACTGTGATGGTGAATGACTTACGTGTCAGCACCGTAAATGGAGAAGCGTGAATGCTGAACATCCTGTGAAGCAGCTATTTTCCTTGGCTGAGCCGCAGTCACCTGCAGACACAGCCTGCTGCGCAGACCCTGCCAGAAGATCCCTCCGCCCTGGGAAAGGCGTGGGACTCAGGGCTGCTGAGCTCCACCGGAGCTGTGGGCCCATCGGCGTATCGAAGTCCAACTATGCTGGGTCCAAGTCAGCGTGAGGCTGCCGTCTGTCCAGCACAAGTCTGCAAAGACACGTGGTTGGCATTGCCCTGTCACATGGCTGAGGAGCTTCCCTCTCCCGAGAGCCCGGCCCGGTGCAGTCAGAAGTCGGGTTGGAGGCCCTCCCAAGGTCCAGGCCAGGGCCTCTACCGGCCACAGAGTCACAGTGAATGCCAGCCAGCAGCAGGCAGTACCTCGAGTTTTCAGGATAGTCTGTGGAGCGCACAGCAGACATATCCCGGCAGCCCAACACTAACGTCCCCTGCAGCTCCACTCGGAGGGTGTGGCCAGGGTGGGCCCTCTCCCAGCTCTCAGCCAAGGGCAGTGCGATCTCGCCTGTCACTAAGAGCCTGAGTTCCTGGTGTGGCCGGCGTTTGGGGCAGCCTCCACAGCTGTGCAGTGTTTCTCCTAAAACATCCAGTTTTCACCAAAAACAAGACAGGCCAAGAACAGGGAGGCATGACCACACGCAGAAGGGACACAGACAGGCCCCAGCAGCTTTGAAGAATTCAAAGCCCCAGTGCCAGGCTGGGAGGACAAGGACAGTGATGGCCTCAGAGTGATGCCCAAAGGGCGCTGGGGCTGAGACACAAAGGAGAGACTCCTGTTCGAGGCACAAGACTGACCGGCAGAGGCTTTAGGAACACAGGACCCGCAACCCAGCAAAGGCGGCGCGACGGAACAGTCCCTGCTGGCCATCCTGCAGCCGCGATCCAGGCTGATGACTGTGCCTGCTGGCGGGCGCAGTGTTCTGGAGGGGTCCGACGTTCTCGGGGGCCCGGGTTCCCCGACCGAGTCCAGGGAATCGGCTGCAGAGACTCAGGGAAGAGCAGAGTGGCCCAGAGTTTCAGGAAACACAGCTGCTGTGGGAACGTGAACACTGAAGGGAAAGCAGGGCTTTTCATGACCCACGCCATCCATTAAAATAATTAGCAGGGATGCTGTGAAGATAATTGGCCCAATATTCACCAAACCTTCAGAAAGTCTCATGGATATGTGACGAGACCAAGAAGGGTCCCTGGAGCTCAGGGCCCATGTCCGCCCTCCACCCGCCCTCCCATGAGCATCAAGGATGCCAATTCCGGGGGATGCTGCCCGCCTGGTGACCATGGAGCAGAGCTGGGCAGAGGTGCGGGCTGAGAGCGAGCCCGGGAAAGCCTGCGGCTCCAGAAAAACAGGCCAGCCCTCGCCCATGAGAGCTGGTACACACCCCAGCTGGGGACGAGCACAATCTTGACCAGGTAGGGCTCTGAGCACCGTCGGCCATGGGCCCACCGGAGCCTGAGGAAGCGGGCTGGCCAGGCCACCCTCAATGCCGTCAGCCCAGAGCTGCTGCGTAACAGGACGGCAGGGGTAGGGGCAGACTCAGGACAGGCCCGTGGGTCTGCGGGACCTGCCGCTGTGTTTCCTGACCTTGAGAGAAACCCACACAGAGCTCAGCTCACACCCACACATGAGCAGATGAAACGCTTTGAATGAGGCCGGGGTGCCTGGTCCAGGCCCTGGCAGCTGCCTCCCCATGACCCCACTGGCCAGGAGGCTGGGCAAGCCGTCCCTGTCACTTCTTACACCAGCCACCTGGAAACAATGTCCATCCCATGACACAGCCGGCCCACTGCTCAGATGACTGTCTGCCTCCCCGCCCCTGCTGGCCTAGTGAAGGACATTCCAGACACGCCTCGCATGTCCATTGCTGGCCTGTCCACTGCACACCCCGGCCCCAGCCCCTCGTCACACTGACCCGGCCCACCCCCGCACAGTCTGTCGGTGTCCCTTCTGCGAGTGTAGGGATGCAGCGTTCATGGGTGAGAGACATGAGGGGTGCAGTGCCTACTACTTTCCATAATGATGGCAAAACAAGTCAGATGGCTCATCCCCTACAAACACTAGTGACCAAGCAGGTACAGGATCGCGGGAAAAGAAACGGGACCTTGGGACCCTGGCAAGGACGCCCTGCTCTCCCTCCCCCCATGGCGACCTTCCTCGGGTGGCCTGCCAGGCCACGGCGTCGCCACAGTTGGAGCTGAAGCGTCATGTCTCCAAATGGGCATCGGAGAGACTGACGGCACCAAGTGTGCGAGGACGCCGGCCGAGAGGACGCCAGCCTAGAGGACGCCAGGTGGGGGCTGCGGGGGAGTTCCAGAGGTCCCAGGACAGCAGCACCCTGGCCGTCCCTAGGACCCCAAAATGGCCCAGCAACCGTGGGCCCCTCCCGGAGGAGTGGCCCTATCTCCACGTCTGTCCCTCCGTGTGCCAGGCTCCCGGGAGCCCGGGGCAGACACTGGGGGCGGCAGGTCACAGGAAGGCAGTGGGAGGGCGTGGCCTGGCAGGAGGCCCTGAGGCCCCCAGGCTGCTTGCTCCATGGAGCCCCGTGCAGTTCGAAGTGGAATTTCATTTTTTAACTAATTTTTTTTCACGCTGTAAAGTTTACTTCCAGTGAAAACAGCCGAACAGCTGTTGATGAAGGCGTGAGGAGTAGGAAGGCCAGGGTCTGTCTCTCAGGGAGATGTGCCCACAAAGGAGAAGGGTGGGGCGAGGGGGCTCAGGACCAGTGGACACGGCACCGTGCACACAGGACCCTTGGTCTGCACTGCTAGCTCTTCCACGTGACGGCTGCTACACCCTGTCTCCACAGCATCGTGATCGGGAGCAGGGCACCCCAGCCAGCCGGCAACTCTGGACGCTGGGTGCAGGGCCCTCCACCTGGGATCAAAGGGTGGTTTCCACTGACTAGCTGCCACCTCGGGGGCCCAGAAGTCAGCTCCTTCACCGCTGACAGCTTGAGGCACCAATGCAGGAAATGCCCTGGGTTTCAGGAGCAGAGGCCAAATGTGTGTAGCTGTTCTCTGAAACCACAGCACTAGCCTGAAATTGTCTTACTTTGCCCTTGCTTTGAGTGACAGTTTTGCTGGGCACGTAATCCTGCCGGATAACCCCACTGGCTGGTGCTTTTCTCAGACCGAGACACCATCCCTTTCCTCCACTGCTGCTTCCCAGAGAGCAGACTTTGTTTCAAAGGAAAGGTGCAGCAGAAATGAGGTGAGCAGGCAGGCACAAAGTGGAGGAGGAAGCACTTTATTTAGTTGCTCTCCTTGGTTGTCCCCACACCCCCAAGAGACCAGAGCCAGGTTTCTTCTCCACCTACTCCTCGGATCTTTGGGGTTCAACAGCTCACTGGCAGGTGATCAGGTAGAGCTCTGTACACTCCGGTCGGGGCCACTGGCGGCCTGGGTCTGAGCACAGAGAGGTCCCTGCCCATGCCGTTCCCTCCCGGTCCCCTTGAGCAGCTGTCAGGTGTCACTTCCCCTCATCCATTCACTTCTGCCACATTTGTTTCCCCAGGCTGTAGTCGAGACCATCTCTTCCTTCTAAAATCACTTTGTCTGACCCGTTTTTCAATTCTTCAGAAAACATACCCATGGAATTTCTAATACACTTGTTATTTCTAGAACTCTGCATCCTTTTCACCTCTGCGGCACAGTCTCCCATCTCCAGCTCCTTACTGATGTGTCTATTCCTTGTTTTATTTAAATTTGTAACATATACACGTCTGGTTATGCTGATTATGGGAGAACTGGTGGGTTTGGTGCCACTTTTTCTGCTATTCCGCTGGGAGTTAAGTTAGTGCTTTTGGGTTTGAGGACCTCGGCACTGAGGGTGCTGCCCCAACACGTCTGCGTGCCTGGGTGGACGAGCTGCCGCTGGAAGAGTCTCACGTGCATTTGCCCGGCTCCTAAACATACTACCACTGGAGCCGTTTGCTTCAACCATGACAGCTCTTTTTTTAGAGCTGCGTGCACTCTGCCGCAGGCAGGAGCCCCGGGGAGGAGCTCTGGCCCCACAGCTCCCAGCCAGGGAGCTCCAGGCAGGCTGCCTCTGCAGGCCCAGGTGCCAAGGAGATGGCAGTGCGGCCTGCACCCTGGGGCGCTGCTCCTGCCATGGGCAGGCGGGGGGGGGCATCTGCCCAGCATTCAACTGCCATGAGGGCTGCTGGGTTGTGCACGTGGGCTTCCTGTGAAAGCGCCTTCTGGTTGCTGTTTCGGGATGAGCCCACTTCCCGGTGAGTAAGTGGCTTTTTGCTGAGGTTGCCAGAGGCAAACAGAGACGAAAATGTAAAGAGGAGCCCGACCCTAAGCACAGGGCACCTCCGTGCAGACAGACTTGGGTGTCCGACAAGGACACGGCTTCCTTTGATGCAGAGAATGTGGGCTGTGTATCCACGGGTCAGAACCCCTGTGTTGGGGTCCTGGTCACCCTGAGGGCCTGGCTCAGCCTTGGGCCCACAGGACGGCACCTTTGGGATGTACGGGTGCTGGTCGTGGGCACCTGAGGGGAGCTCCCACTCTGCTGGGCTGGGAGCAGAGGCTGCAGTGCCCAGGAGCACCAGCAACGTGGTTTGCAGCAGGAGGAGCCTGGTGCTCGCCCCCTCACGTCAGTTCATTTTCCATCAAAGAAAATAGCTGTGACGGGCAGCCGCAGACGGAGACAGGCGGCTGCTCATCCCTCTCGCCACCTCCTCGGGGGCCACTCTCTCAGGCTGCAGCTCAGCTCACAGTCGCCCTTGGACAGAGGCCAATGCTCTCCATCCTGTCTGGCACCGGGCCGGCCACACTGGCCATTTT
Organism: Solenodon paradoxus; assembly: GCA_004363575.1. Classification (NCBI taxonomy): domain Eukaryota; kingdom Metazoa; phylum Chordata; class Mammalia; order Eulipotyphla; family Solenodontidae; genus Solenodon; species Solenodon paradoxus. Next base: position 15,479 of record RJWH01009904.1, read on the forward strand.
CAGTCCTGCCCTCCGGTCCAGCTCAGCGGGCACCTCCCAGGGGCTGACAGGGCTGTCTCCGGCCCTGGGTGTGTAGCCCCCAGCTCAGGGCCCTGGCCGCCCCTGCCAACATGTGCCCTTGGACATTTTGACCCCAAGACCCCAACCTCCCTGTAGGCAGTGCACCCAGCCTAGCCCTCCCAGGCCACACGAAGCTAGAGTGCCACCGGGGATGCCTGTGCGGTCCCGCTTTAATCATTGTTCTGGGCATAACACAGGAGCCGCAGCCCGAATCCCCACAGCAGACACAGGCCGTGGTCACAGGAAGGCCTTCCGAGAAGCACTCTCATCTGAAAGCAGCAGGTCACCCGGCGGAAGTCCTGCTGCAGCAGCACTGGGCGCAGAGGCCACCCAGCCCCACGGTGCCACCCTGAGGTGTGTGCCAGGTGGCCCAGTCCCAGCCCTCCACAGGCTGGGCCTTGCAGGAGGATCACATGACCGTCCTTGATGGCAGCTCGGTGCCCACAGGCCAACGTGGGGGTAAGGGTGGCAGATCCAGGAAGCCAGGCCTCACTCAGCAGAGGGGGCTCGCTCCCCACTCCGGCCCCGGAGGTGCTGTCGCTCTGAGCACGCAAGGCAGGAGTCCACATGGAGTGTGAGCCCCTCGCTGAGCGCACTGTCTTCACGTCTGTCCCCGGACCCGTGACACGGCCTCCGAAGGTACATTGTGAGGAGGCCACCCGCCTGCACGTGTGGTGGGTGGACAGAGACCCCCTAGGGCTCCCCAGCAGATCCGGCCCGAGGGGACACAGGGACCGCAGAGCTACTTGGTAGTTGTGGGCCACCAGTCTGGCACAGATGCAGTCAGGGCCGCGCAGCCACTATCAGGAGTTCTGATGTGGAGAGGGCCCTTGATGGTCTCTGTTCGCAGCAGCGCCAGCCCCACATCCCCCTGGCCGGCCCTGTACTTGCCGGCGGGCTGCCCGGCCTCGGTGAGCACAGGGCAGCCGGGGGGAATGCTGTCGGCAGGGAGGGGGCTGGAGAGCCGCACTGGGAAGAGGCGCTTGCGGATGACCCCCATGTGGTGGGTGCGGGCTGTCAGCTCCTGGCCGACATAGCAGCCCTTGGTGAAGCTGACACCGTTCATGAAGGCCAGGTTGGACTCCAGCGGCAAGGCCACTCCTGGGGGCAGGTCCTGGATGCCCTCGGGGACGCCTGAGGGGTCAGAGGGAGCAGCAGTGAGTCCTGGGGGTTTGCCAGCTGCATGCTGGGAGGGGCCCTCGGGGAACCGAGGCCACTGAGCTCCCCCAGCTCCTCCAGAGTCTCCTCCTGGTCCCCTGTTCACCTTCCACCCCCGTTGCCTCTGCTCTACTCCTCCTGCCCCCACCATCTCCCCTCCGCCCTCATCCTCTGATCCCGGTCTGGTCCGCTCCCCGGGCTCTGGACGCTGAGCACTGGAGATGACGCCTTGGCAGACCTCAGGCCTCAGCCCCACACACCTTGTTGGTACCGGTGTTGGTGATAATCCTTCAGGTCCCCGAGCTGACCCCCAGGCACCAGGGCTGGGCCCTCGCTCGGGGTGAGGAGCCGCCAGCCCATGCAGGCAGTCCGGGGGTCTCGGGCGAGGATGGTGGTGGCCTCAGCCTTCTCCTGCAGCGTGGCTCCACTGGCCTCCGGCAGCACAGCCCACACACGCAGCTCTGGTTGCGGTTCCACTGTGACCTTCCGCCGAATCCTGTGCCGGGCCAGGTGCCCCAGTACCGCGTCCAGCGCCATGCGGTCACACTCCAGCAGGAACGCTGGCGCCTCGTGCGCACACTCGGGGAGCCTGTGGGGAGAAGGATGTGTGTGTGTGTGGCAGGGGTCCCGCTGGCTGGGAGGCCAGCACCGTGGAGCAGGCCAGTGTGGCTGCTATCCAGTCGGTTATGGCCCCTGTCTGTGGTGGAGCCAGGGAGGTGGAGGAAAGGAGGGGCCACAGACAGGAGTCAGGGGAGCAGAGGGTTTAGTGGAGACCCCTGCTTCAAGCAGAGGTACCTGAAAAAGGAGCGCAGAAGAGGGGCATGAAGTGGGCTGAGAGTTATCGCCCTGGGGCTTCCCTGGGAGGAGGGGTAGGTTCTCTCCTAGAGAAGCCAGTCACCCAGAAGAAAGACAAGGGGTTGGGGTGGGGAGCTGGCTCAGGGACCCCTGCCTTAGGCTGACCCTGCAGTGCCAACCCTGCGGTCAGCCACCGTCCCATGCAACCAGCCCCAGCGTTCAGGGCGGTGGAGAAGAACTGGAGGGCCAGGTGGCTGCTCACAGCATGTCAGGAGCAGCTGAGGGGAAGCAGTTCAAAGCCGGAAGAGAAAGGAATTGCGTCACACCTGTAGGAGAGGAGTCATGCCAGGAGGGAGCCCCCAAGTGGGACCACGCCACCTCCCAGAGTAATGCCCACCGCTCCGGGCCAGGGAAGGGATCACTAGTACGCCAGGAATACAGTGGGCCATGGGTTAGTGTTCCAGAAAAGTCAGCAGCTTCTTATAAAACTAAAGACACAACTGCTGGGTGGCCCAGCTCTGCTCTCGGGCACTGTGTCAGAGAAATGAAAACTGTCCTCACAAAACCCGCATGTAATGTTTATTCACGGCAGCCCTAAAGGAGGTGACAGCCCTGCAGGGGGCGAGGGGCTGACCGCACACAAGCCCCAATGAGGATTTCCCAATGAGGAGACAGCAGAGCACAGGCCAGCTGGGGGAACCTGAGGCCAGCTGGGGGAACCTGAGGCCAGCAGGGGAAACGGTCCACGATCCCATCTCAGAGGCGACTCAGCTGCACAGATCACACAGGTGCTCAGAAGGCGGGGCCTGTGATGGGCTCACAGTGCACTCGCGCTCCACTTCAGAGCTGCGCGCACATGCACACACACGATCACGCTCACACAAGAGCCCCACACACTGGAGAACAAGGTCGCCGGCGGCCGCTGCCTGCACCTGTGACTCCAGCGCCCGATGCCTTCAACGGGCAGCGAGGACAGGGCGACTCTGCAGGCCGAGCGGGTGCCCGACCAGCCCTGGTGTCCAGCGGGCCAGCCTGCAGGAGCTCGGCCCCGGGGGCCCACGCTCGCCCTCCCCGAGCGCCGTGAGGGGTCGGCTCCTTCTCAGCCCCTCACAGCTCGCAGCGCTCACCGGTACACAATGACGTCATAGAGTGTACGCCCCTGGACGTTGAGGAAGTGGGCGTAGCCCGCGCGCGCCGGGGGTGGGGCTGCACCAGCAGCGGGACTCGGAAGCGGCAGCTCATTGGTCAGCAGCCCCAAGAGGAAAGGCGCCGAGTCCACACCACGCACGCACACTAGGGAGCGCTCGCCCAGTGGGAAGCATGCCCAGGTCCCGCTGCCTGCGGGCTTTCCGCTGTAACGGGCGGGACCCTGGGCCAGGCGGCGCCTTGGGGTGGTGTGCAGTCGCCAGCACCGGGCCAGGCCGCCGCGCCCCGCAGCCGCGCCCAGGAGCAGCACCGCGGCTGCCATCTTGAGCAGGAGTGAGGCGGCAAGGGTGGTCCGTGTGCAGCGGACTGGCGAGCGGGAGACACAGCGTCCCCTGGCGGCGGGCGGAGCGTCGCGGCGCCTGGAGGCGGGACTATTCCCGGGTGGGGCGTGCGGCGGGGAGGGGCGATCAAGAGCCCAGCGAGGAGCGTGCAGTGGGCGGGGCGTCTCTGGGGGCGGGGCGAGCGGCCGGCGGGCGGAGCTACAGGACCACGGGCGCTGTAGCGCGAGCTGACGGACACTGGGCATCCTTCTGACGGGCTTTTATTGTCTCAGCTGGGAAACCATTTGTGAGTCCACGGTCCTGAATTCACCGCCGTTTTCTTGTAGCGTGTACGGTTTCACGCTGCGTTGAAGCCTGTTTCCAGCTGAGCGGGGCGGAGAGCGGACGCCCGTGGGTCCCGTCTTCACGCAGGTTGTGACGTCGCCGCGGAACCGCGTGCGCTGAGGCGTCGGGGCCGCTGTGGGAGGCCACGCGCGCCTGTGCCCGGATCGCTTAAGCGGTTCTCGGGGCTTAGGGGCCAGTTCTCGGGGTGCGGGAACCGGTTCCCGGGGCGCTGAGGCGGTTCCCGGGGGCTCTGAGGCGGTTCCCGGGGCGCTGAGACGGTACCCGGTGCGCTCAGGCGGTTCTCGGGGGCGCTCAGGCCTGTCCCTGGGGTCTCTGAGGTGGTTCCTGGGGGCCCTGAGGCGGTTCCCGGGGGC
>RJWH01009905.1:0-19675 GCA_004363575.1 Solenodon paradoxus
TGAATGAAGTCTATTCCCAATACTTCTGAGTAAAAATGCCACAATGTAGACCATTCATGAGCTATCAGGAGAGAATAATCAAATGATTGGAATTACTATTTATATTAGTATTCAGAGGTGATAAGAAATTCATTGCAACAAGAGCTCTTTGCAAAAAAATCAATGTAACCTTTTGCATTCAGGTGCTCTTGGTTATTTAACCAGTATAATTAATGAAGGTATGAGTGCTAATATAAGATAGAAATAACATATGAATGCCTTCATTTTATGATAAGCAAATTTCCCACTCATTTTTTTTTTTGTATTTTGAATGGAGGAAATTATGATGACTGATTTCAGGGGATTGTTGCTGAATAGAAGTCTTTAATGAAAATTAGATAACTTTGATTCAGAGTAGGCAACCAGGATGTACTACGCATACATCCCAAGGACCCCATTTCTTGACCTGAGGTCAGAGGGAACAAGTGAAAGGACAGAAAAATTATATTCCAAATAAACAGTAACCAAAAAAAGCTGGAATAGTTATACTAATATACCATGTTAAAAAATAAATGCTAAAATTCCTCTATAATATAAACAAGGAGCTAAACATAAATAAACTAAAATTTGAATAAAAAAATTTTTAAAAGATTTTTTTTCCTGAATGTTTGTGCCAAAAGCACAGCAGAATATGGTGTATGAAATATCCAGAATAGGTTATGTCCACAGAGGAAGAGATTAAAGAATGTGAGAGAGAGGGGTAAGGGAGGGTGGGAAGTAACTACTTAGTGGGGGCATAAATTTATTTTGAAGCCATGAAGATGTTTCAGAACTAGATATAGTAGTGGCTGCACAAACATCATTAATGTACAAAATGCCACTGAATTGTTCAGTTTTAAATGCTTGCTTTCATGTTATTTGACTTTCGCTTCAATAAAAAGTTACAAGTCCTTGTCAAAACTCCTGCTGCCCATTTTGTAGAATTTAACAAGCCGCTTCCGAAGATGCATAGAGAAATGTATGTGAACCCAAACAGCCAAAATAATTTTGAAAAAGAGCAAATCAGAGGACTCGTATTTCCTGATTTCAGAACTTACTGAAGTCACAGTCATTAAGAACAGATACACACAGCAATGGAATACAACAAAGTCCAGAAGCAAACCCACACATATATGTGGACCTTTCAGTTTTGACAAGGTATCGAGTTTCTTCAACAAATGGAACTGGAATAACTAGATATTCACATGCAAATGAAGTGGAACCCTACCTCACATAGTACAAAAAAATTAACTCAAAAGTGATAAATAACATCTATATGTAAGCGTAAAATGATAAAATTCTTGGGAGAAACCATAAGGACAATCTTTGTTATCTTAGATTAGGCCATTTAATATGACACCAAACCCACAAGCAACAAGTGAGACATTAAGCTGGTATCAAAGTTAAAAATCTTTGCCTATCAGTTTGCCAATTCAAAGCAATAGCAATCAAAACAACACAGCACTGGCACTGAAACAGACAGAAAGGCCAGTGGAACAGAATAGAGAGCCCAGACATAAACCCTTGCATATACAGTCAACAAGTATTTGATAAAGGAACCAAGAATACTCAAAGAGGAAGGAATAGCTCTCCAATAAACAATGATGGAAAATAACCACATGGAGAACATTTGGACATTTGGATACTTCATACCACTTTAAATAATAACTTGTAAATGGATTAAAGACTCAAACATAAAATTTGAAACCATAAAACTCTTAGAAGAAAACAGAGAAAAAGCTTTGTGACATGGTCTTTCCAACAGTTTTTTGATATGACACTAAAACCACAAGCAACAAAAAAATTAATATGTGGGATTACATCAAACTCAAAAACTCCTGTAAAGCAAAAAAAGAAAAAAAAATCATCAAAATAAAAGGGCAACCTATGAAATGGATTAAAATGTTTACAAACCATATATCAGATAAAGGGTTAATAAACAAATAATATTTTTTAAGTTTCATCATATAACTCAATAACATTAGAAAAAATAAGCTGATTTTCTTTTAATGGGCATATGAAAGAAATGGACATTTTTCTAATGAGCTTCAGATAGCTAAAAGGTATATGTAAAGACACTCAACATAACTAATCATCAGGGAAATGGGTAAGAAGATAACAACTTGCAACAACCAGAATGGCTATCATCAAAAAGACAAGAGATATCACGTATTGGTGAGAATGTAAAGAAAAAGATCCCTGGTGAACTGTTGGTGGGAAGGCAAACTGTTACAGTCAATAAGGAAATAATATGAAGGTTCCTCAAACAATTAAAAATACAACAACCATATCCAAAGGCTAACTAGACATTGAAAAGTATCTGCATTTCCATGCTTATTGTAGTATTACTCACAATAGCCAAGATACAGAAACAATCCAAGGGTTTGCCAATGGATAAAAGGTTAAATAAATGGCTCACCTACATATCTTTCATTACACACAGCAGAATTTTATTTAATCAAGAGAAAGAATGGAATCCTACTATCTGCAACAACATGGATACAAAAGATATTAAGGGAAAATGAAAAGTGATGAAAGTCAGATGAAGACAAATACTATTATGATGATGTCAGTTATAAGTGCAGTTATAAAACCTGAACTCAGGAACCGGGTAATATGGTGGTTACTAGGAGCTATGGGATGGCGGAATTGGGAAGGTGTTGGTCAAAGCATACAAACCTGCAGTTCTAAGATGAGTAAGTTCAAGAAATCTAAGGTACAGCATAGCAATTATAGTTAACACTACTGTGTTATATACATCCAAGCTGCAGAGACTAGCTGTTAGATGCAATCACCACAAAAAAGGAGAGAAAAGTGATTATTTGACACGATGGAGGTGTAGGCAAACACTACCGTGGCAATTACGCTACAAGATATAAAGGCATTAAATCAAAATGTATACATTAAACTTACAAAATACTACATGCTGGGATGAGCAATAAGTCTAAACTATCTGTAGAAAAAATTAATAAAACTGGTAAATGGAAAGAGTAATTTTTAAACAAATAAAATATGCATATGAAACTACAAATAAAATATGCATAGGAATGAAGAAGGTGCAGTCTTACAGATTCTGCAGATGATATAAAGATGTTAAAAGAACATTATGAGGCATACCCTGGTGGCTCAGGCGCTAAGTCAGCAGCTGGGGTGTGGACCATGTGGAACCCAGAGACTAGGGTTTGTGATTGAGGGTTGAGAGGAACAATCAAAATAAACAATTTTTTTAAAGTGATTTCTCCTCTCTTATTCTCTTTTTTTAAAAAAGACAACAAAAACATTATGAGCAATTATACATAATCATTTTGAAAATGTAAAATAAAATGGACAAAGTTCTAGGGGAATACAATGATAAAACTGATTAATGGAAAATCTAAATGTTCTATAATTTTTAACTGAGTTTAATCTGCAATAGCAAACTCTTCTGAGAGTAGAAAAAGAGGGACCACACTTCTTATTCAATGAGGTCACCAGAATGATAATACCATGCTAATATGGTCATTAAAAAAAATTACAGTTCATAATCTCTCATGAACAGAGGGAAACATCTTTTTAAATGTAATACACAAAGGAATCCCATGTTGCATAAAATATATAATACATAATGACCAGGTTGGGTTTTTTTCAGGAATGGAATGTGGTTTGGTTTTTGAAAATCAATGTATTTCAATCATCACAAGGGCAGAACATTGGAAAACTATCATATATAATCTTAAGCAGATACAAAAAAAGCATTTGATAAAAACTGCCATTCATAATAAAAAGTCATAGAACTACGGAAATTCCCTCAGTCTGAAGAGTTTATGAAAAATTAACAGCAAGAATCCTAATTGTGAAATACTGTAAACTCCCAATTTTGAAAAAACAGACAAGAAAATGCTAGCTCTCAAAGTTTTATTCAACATCACACCAGATGCTGAGGTCAGCGCTATAAGACAAAGGAATTTTGGAAGCAAATTAAGTAAAATATTACACACTCCATCAATAGGTTTCAATGCATTCTCTTCTATGGTAAACCTACATTATAAAAAGTGTATGTAATCATTATATTTTGAAATTTATAAACACAAGTTTGTGAAGAGTATTTACATAATATTTGTCATTTTATATCTTTGCTTGCAAAGTCTACAATATTTGCAAACCCCTGTTTGTGAAGCTTTAATCTTCCTCCAAATTGAATACATATTCATTGCCATCTCAATATAAACCACAGATTTATTTTTGTCAATTGATGCTAAAATCTGTATGAAAACACCAAGGGTCTAGACTAGTAAAATCTTTCTTAAGGATAAATACATACAGTTAGAGGATTTCAGATCACTACATATTAAGACATAATAAAGCTGCAATAATTAAAATGGACTCTCATTGGTATAAGTAAAGCAGTGGAACAAAAGAAAGATTCTAAAAACAGTCCCTAACATGTATGGATGAAACAAGTGATGAAATTGGTACTGAGTAGAACAGGATGGAAAAGGGTGGTATTTTAAATAAACAGTGGTATGTTAAATGGGTACTTAAGTGAGAGAAAAGAATCCCACATAAAAATCTTTTTTATTGGATTACAGACTTAAAGGTGAAGGGAAAACAATGTAATGTCTTGAAAATAACACAAAATTCTCTTCATGACTTTTTACAGTTTAAAATGTGCTCAATAGAAAAGAATGATAAATTGATTACATTAAAATTATTTCTCTTTATCAAGAGATATGAGAAAACAAACAAGACAGAGTAAAAGCCCCTTTTACCATAATTAGACCATGTAAAGAACACCTATAGACCAAAAAGAGAAAAGAAAATGCAAAATAGAAATTGACAAAAGTCATAATGTTCTATAAACCATTTTAGATTTTATGATTTGACAAGAGAACACAAATTCTGAGATGATTAGCAAAGTGTAACCATGAGAAAATAATTATTTCACAACACCACAAAGATTGACATTCAGAAAGGATGCAGAACAACTAAAAAAACATACATATTGTAAATATATACAATGTTTTAGAAATTGTTTAGAATTATCTACTAAAAGAAAACGAATGTCTAACAATTTTACTCCTAGATCTACATGAGCACATATGTACACCAAAGACATGTATAGAATATTACTAGCAGAATCATTAGCACTAATCCAAAACTGGAATAATGTGAAAATTCTTCGACAGTAAAATGGCCAAATTGTGGCATGTTCATAGGATGAAATATAGCAATGAAAATCAATGGACTACAATCATATATCCATCATGAATAAATCTAACACATATATGCAAGGCAATGTGTGTGCATGTGTATATGCACAGATGTGTATATATAATGTTCACAAAAAATATATAGTGTATGACTCCGGTCCTATAAAGTTCAAAAACTACCTATGGTGTTAGAAGTCAAAACAGTAATTATTTTTAGATAGGAGACCGGCAAATGATCATTGGGAAATATGAGAGACATAGGAGGGGGGACTCTGAGATATTCTTAATATTCCATTTCTTGAGCTTGTTGCTGGATACAGAGGTGCGATCATTTTGTAGTAACTTACCAAGCTGTTCATTTAATCTCTCTCTCATATCTCTGTGTGTGTTTACATGTATGTGTATATGTATACATATATAGTGTATATCTGTTTTCAACAACAAATTCTATTAAAAATAAAGTATATGCAATGTGCTAAGAAGAGATAATCAATTTTTGAAACCCTTATATATTATATACAGAAATATTCATCGATAAAACTTATTTATTTTAAGTATTCCAATGACTGCCCCCAACCTCTAAAAGAAAATGGGCAGAGAAAAAAGAAATGTAGAACACTGATACTGTCAGAGTTAACATCATGTTTCCATCAGAATTTCTTATAGTACTCTCTTTTCTCTTGGGTTTAAAAAATAAAGCCACCAAAAAAAGTTTAAAAATATACAGTTTTCTAAGAACTGTGTCTTTTAATTAGGCAGCTTTCAATGTTACATATTCTGGATGAGGTTATCATATCCCAAAACTACAGCTCTCAATTTCAATGATTTATCTTTGACAGTTGCAATTCAAGATGAACTCAAGTTGAGACTGTGTCAAAACAAGGCAAAATGGTCTCCCAAAATATGGTGCTGAGTTACCAGCAATCAAAGAAATGCAAATTGAAGCAATAATGAGGTACCACTTGGCTTTTCAAATTGGCAAAGATTTTATTTTAAATAGCAATATTCAATGCTGCCGAGAGCTTAGCAAGACAGGCATTCTCATTCACTGATGGTGAAAGCATAATTTAGTACAAACACTTTGGAAAGTAGCATGGCAACATAATTAATGAATATGAAAAACTGCAAATTTGTTGACCCAATAATTACATTTCTAAAAATTCAGCCTTTGGAAATGATAAAGATTTATGGACAAATACTAACGACTAAGAATGCTCATTCCAACTTTATTTATAATAATGCGATATTATGAATGCTAAAGGAAGTTCAATTCCAAGAAAGAGCTAGACAATTTATGACATATTTAACTAACACTAAAGATGCTATTTCATAATGGTGGTTTTATGAATTCCAATATAACAGAGGAACATATACCTAACAGTAAGAGAGCTCAAAGCAGGTATGATTCTCAGAAAAGAATTGGAAGGGGGAAAAGGACTTTTTTTTTTAGTATTCTTGTTCCCATGGGAGCTGCTTTAGAAGAGGGGTAATTTTTATATAACAGTGTTGAATTTTTAAAAAGCTAGAAACAAAACTGTACATGTACCATGGTATTAAAGGCAAAAATATACATGTACAAAAAAAGGCTTAGAAGGAAATGAAACAAAATTGTGGGATCAGGAAATATGTATTACACATAAACACACATTTAAAAAAAAATAATACTGAGATGAGATGAGAGCTCGACAGTCTTGATATGTCTGATCTCAACCATCCATTGTAACAGATGCCTTAAATAAACTCTTGTGATGATCAAAAACCACAAATCTGGTAAAGGAGGTACAGAAGATCTGTCTTAGGTCCAAAAGGCATCCAAATCAACTGAAATATGAGACAGCGTGGCCAGGACTCACCAGCTGTATACCTCTATAAGAGACTTACAATAGCAAAAAGAAAAAAAGAGCTTGATATCCTGCAACAGTTAATATGTAGGTAGATGCTGCCTGTGTGAAGGAGTAGGAGACGGTGTATTTGTGTACACGCACCCCACATGCATACACACACCCCACATCATAATGCATAAAACATATAGTCAAAGGGTCACTCTAAGCTCATCTCTTGAGAACCACAGGAAGAAAAAGCTGAGAACTGCAAAATGCAAAGACAAAAAGAGGTTAAATAAAACACTGGAAGCTGAATGATACCAGGAGAGATTGTAAGAAAACACCTTAATGGTAGGAAAAACAAATCTCGCAGAGGTTACCAGACAAGAAGGAACAGTGAACAGTGTAGCATGTTCTGCCATCCTATGGAGGTTGGCAGGACTGGAGTGGCTCTGTGGGCATGGTGAACAGGGGAGTTTTCACAGTGTGAAAGTGGCCTGTGTCCTGGGAACCTAAATACAGAACATTTACACAAGGAAATGCAAGAAACTGATAAGAAGAATGAAGAAGATGATTAATAAGGGAGACAATGTAAAGAGCTAAAGACAAAACCTAAATCAATGAAAAAGAGTAAACTGGAAAGTTTGTGTAAGAAAAAAGATCCAACTACAAAATCAAAGGCCCCTCTCTCCATTTTCCATGTGGGAGAAGAGCTACCATGCGAAGTCCCAGCCAACACCACAGGGTGAATGACGTTTTAGTCAGAGCAACAATGTCTTAAATATTACTAAGCAGATGATTATTTACATGGCAACATTCCCTTAAGCAAAGTCTGTCTTCCTGCAGCAGACACAAACAGGAACACCCTGATGCAAAGGCTGCAGAAGATGGTATGAGAAGGCTATCTCCATCTAGCCAAAACACAACTCGCAAAACTATTCAGATGGAGTAAATTGGAAAGAAATGTGGGGCAGACAGAAACCAGACACCCACAAATTAAAAAAAAAAATCCGTTGATCAGTTACAGTATTACTTGTAACAATTCATGAATTGAAGTCCCAAATGCTCCATACATTCTAAAGGCTCCCTTCCTAGGGAATTAAGTGTCCAAACTGCAAACATTTTGTTGTCAAGTAATGTTCCGATGATTTTTAACCCAGCGATTAACCTCCCTGTACTTAAGCTTGGCTCTTCGAAAACCAGAGAACAAGCAAGCAAAAAAAAACCCAAAAAAACCAACAACAAAAAAACAACCACCACCACCCAGAGACTTGTTAGAAGGTGACTCGGTCCTTGAAGTAAAACTACAAAATTTCCTCCCTGGAAAGCTTACTAGAGACAAGATGTGCCTCTGTGTGCAGCTTTCTATCTCGCGTCTGACTCATAAGAAAGCAAATCTGGAAAGACGGCAAATGAGTCTTAAAGAAGCACTTACACCACAAACACTAAAATGTTAAAAGTTAAGTCTTTCATCCAAAATTCTTACCTACTTTGAATTACTTCCCAAATAACACATATGCCATACAGTGAAAGTATCCTTTCAGTTCACCTCCTGAGCCATCCCCACTGCAACACAGATGAAATGAAAATAAAAATGCAACAGATGAAGCTAGCTAAAAATAATACAAAGAGAAGCCTCTGGACCAGACACTCGTCCAGCTGCCAGTAAGAGCACACACGTGAGCAAAAATAATGCCCTAATCAAGAAGAGCCAGCAAACAGAAATCCCCAAAAGATGTGTGGAACCCTCACACTCCGGAAAGACAGTTAACGTAAGCTACAATTGGAAGATATATTTCAGTCACAGAAAATGAAAGTGACACAGCAAACAGAAGACATGGCTTCATAAAATCGGCAACTGTCCCAAATTAACCTACTGGATTAGTGAACCAATGCGATCCTAATCAATTTCTCAAAACTGTACATGTGTGAAAATTGACAAACTGATTCTAAAACAAATACAAAAATACATTAAGGGGCTACGAATAAACAAGACAAATTTTGAAAAAGAAAAGGAATATTTCTCGTGCTAAATATAAAGAGTTAATACAAAACTATAGTAACTGTGGTAATGCGACAAGACAGAAAAGTTAACCAATGTAACACAGTAGAGAGCTGAAAAGCATATCTATGAATACAGGAAAACTTGGTTACAACAGGCAGAGAATGAATTATTCAACTATTATTGTTAGTTCAATCAATTACCCACAATGAAGGAAAAAAATCCCTCATACCACAAAAAATATAGACAGGTACAATATAAAAAGTACATATACATGTACAATATAAAAAGATTGTAAATCCTTAAGAAAAAGCATTTGCTAATCAATGAAAATCACAAAGTGAGTCTCAAAATAAAAACACAGCAAAGAATAAAAACATGTATTTCATACAATGAAATATACAAAAGTATCACAAATTTATTTTAATCACTTTAAACACACGTTAGAAAAATGAGTATAAAAGAAAAATCTCTAGAGTAGCAACATTCATAGACACAATTAAGAAACAACCTCAATGTTCATCAACAATTGGACAAAATTAGAATAGTGGGTACATTTGGGACTAGAGGATGGGGAGGGACGTGATCATGGTCTTGGGGTGCTACCTACGCAAGTGAATTGATTTTATAAAAATCCATCAAGGTATACACGTAGGAGTTGTATGTTTTAGTGACATGCTACACTTAAATAAAAAAAATTAATAAGACCAAAAAGAAAGTATATACAATAGAATAGTTTTATTGTTTATAAAACTTACTAATGACGGAATATTAACATTTGGACATTTATCAGAATTAAGCTATAAGAACAGTTGTAAGAATTGTAGAAAAGATGAGACTATCTGATACCACCTTACTAAAGGGCAAATTTGGCAATATCTATTTAAAATTTTTTAGATTGTAATTTCTTACCCTAAGAACTGCTATTCTAGAATTCACTCAGAAACATAAGCAATCATAAAACAATCAGAAAAATAAGCAAATTTGTGAATAGGTCTTCAAAATGATATTTAACAGTGAACGAGTTGAGAAAATAACAGCAAACTCATTTGATAAATGACTATGCAGCAATTAAATGTGACTTAATAAAATACTTTCACAAAAGATAATGATATAATCCTAAGTGAAAAACTATCAATAACCAAAGACTCCATTTTAGAAAAGCAGAGAGGGATGAGCAATTTAAAACTAAACTGAGTAGAAGAAAATAAATAATAAAAGTTAGGGTAAAAATCAATGAAAATGGAAACAGAAAACTAAGAGAAAAATTAACAAAATAAAACCTGGTTCTTTGAAAGAAAAAAAGAACAATAAAACAGATAAACTTCTACCTAAGTTAAACAGGAAAAAAAGAAGACAAAATTTACCAACATTAAAAATAAAAATAAAATGAGGGATAACACTACTGATCCCATGAGCAATAAAAGGATACTACAAAAATCACTATGCCTACATACTAACATAGAAGAAATGGACAAATTATGTCCATTTTAAAGATAAAATGTATACAAGAGGAAACATTATCTGAATATATTAAATGTATTCTACACATTTTAATATATTACATATGTATGTATATATGCATATATAAAATCAGTAATTAACCTTCCAAAACAGAAAGCAACAGACTTAGATAGGATATACTAAGCATTCAAGGAAGAAATGATATCAATTCACCATGATCACGTCCAGAAAATAGAAAAGAGAGAACACAGTTCAATTTATTTCCCTAAAACCGGTATTGCCCTCATACAAAACCCAGACAGAAGCATTTTAAAAAAGGAAAACTGAGGTCATATGACTTAGGAGCATAGGCTTAAAAAAATCCTTAGTAAAATATTAGCAAATTGCGCCCAACAATGTATCAAAATAATCTTGCACCCACTGACCAGCTGAGATAAATTCCAGATATCCAAGGATGGTTCAACATTCAAAAAGGCATTCCAGTAAGAAGTCAAGTCGGCTGATAGGAACGAGTGTCAACCTACTCCTCCCCACTGGGAATTCACCTGTTTTCCAGACACAAATACCCAGGAAAAGTTAGCCCATAAAGCTAGAGAGATCGCAGCAGCAATCACTATCACAAAGAAGGGAAAAGGGCAGGGTTCAGACATACACCTCAGATTCGGAATTTGGGCAGTTGCTGAGGTGGTGGAACCTTGGGAGGAACCAGACCTCCCAGGATTTGCTCTGATAGCAGGGAACCCGCCCAGTGGGGCTGGGACTGGGACAAGGAGCCAGGAAGAGGGTCTTGGCGCAGGGCTAAAGGTGGACCAGCGCCCAGGTGGAACTGAGCAGGAGCTCCTGCAGAAGAAAAATGACACTGGGTGCCACCATAACCAGAAGGCAGCTAGGGGAATCACCCACCCACTGCCACCATATTGCACAGGAGTTGCAGGGCCCACCCACCAGAAATCCCGCCCCTAGGCTTAAAGGAACAAGAGTCTTCCAGAAGGGAGGAAGTTTCAAGAGCTACCAATTCGCGCCACCACGTGGGTAAAGGTGGAACTACAACCTGACTGCTGATTGTGGGACAACAAGGTGGTTATTACTGTTCAGAACTAGGTAGGACACTAGGGGACGATTCTGCACAAACTCCAACCCCACAGGCTGAACTCTCGGGTCCCAATGCAGAGTCCACCTAAGAACATCAACACATCCAATCAGTGGTGATGCCACAAAACTAGAAAACCCCCAGCGCTCAAACCAAGACCCAGCTTATCTGGTGCAAGTTGATGCCCTACAGAAGACCATCACTGCACGGAAACTAACCCAAAGAAACACAAACAGAATGCCAAGCAGAGTGAAGACACAGAGAAATACCATAAAATGATGGATCCAATTAAAGCCTCAGAGGAAAAGCTGAATAAACAGAAATATGTAAACTACCTGAGGATGTATTCAGGGCAACAGTGATAAACATACTCATGGAAATCAAGAAAATAGTAGAGGAAGAAAAAAACAACAAAAAAGAGAGACTAAAGTAAGATATCGAAGAAATGAAGAACAACACCCTTAAAGGTGACAAACTAACCACATCATATCTGAGCTCCTTGTGGGCCACCACACATCAGAGGAGCAAGCTATCTTCTCATTGCCACAAATCAAAAGAGAGCTCACACATTTTTCCACCATCCTCGTTTCCTAAATGCACTCAGTAATAAGGGTCTTCAAATGTCAATTTGAGAGTGTTTTCTTCTTTCTGGTTTTAAGCAAAAGAAATTGTCTTCTGACCATTCTTTCTAATTCCTCTTTTCTCCAAACTCTTCATAAATCAAACAGAATGATTCTCACAAAAGGGCTCAATTCTAATCTCTAAAATGGTAATACCTAAGCAAAAAATTTTAAATAAGCCTTGGAAATGAATGGTCTGGAATGATGACATCTGTAAGAAATTAAAAGGATGGTATCTACAAAATGATAGGGAAAGGAAAAAAAAAAACTGCCCCCTGCTTTGAGTGAATAAGAAGAGGTTGATGACTGACTTGAGATCTTTTCATGGCAGTGGGTCTCAACCATTTTTAATCTCTAATCACTTTGGAAGAATATGAAAATTCTCCTTTAATGCTATTTGAAATTTCAAAGTATATATCACTAAAAGGAAACCATTTGAGTGCTCTTTGGAGTGTCCCCGTGATGTATGGTAATGAGGGCAAATAACTCCATCTCTCTTAGTTCTAACTTGATGACCACGACTATAATAATTTAAAAAATCTTACAACTTTAAGTATGAAGAATATTATTTATTTAATAACACATACAAATCATCGCAATAATTCAAGAATGCTGAGGCGTGGGTGAAACCATTATTTTGGAAATTAGAAATAGAGCAAAACTCTATCTGAGCTATTATCAACTGATGGACTATCTCTTTTCTTCCCCTTTATCTACATGTTCATGTGCAGGTCTCCTCCACCTACACCAAGCAACAAATAATCCCCAAACCTCTGTCTCCCTCCCTAGATGCCATTTGTTTTCTGCCCTTCTTACAAACATCACTGCACTCCACCTTCCGTCTCCAACAAACCATTAAGGCTACTTTGGTAGTGGCATCAATAAGCTCCAGTACGTCAAATATTTGGGGATGTTCCCCCAAATTAATAGATTCCTTCTTTTATTTTATTTCCTTCTTCCTAATACAAATTATTTTTTTGTTACTTTTCTAGCTACTGAATTACGAGCAGACTGCAAATTACCCATTCCTCCCTTCTTCCTTATAAGCAGAATGCCTGGACTTTGGTGGGGTGGTGGGTACTGCTAACAGGTTACATCTCCCAGCCTAATCATCAAGTTCTCATCAAAAAGATGTAAATGGAAGAGCTATGCAAATCATTTTAAAAGAAAAGAGCTGTCTTTCTTGCACCCATCCTTGCACCGCCTGCTCAAACTGAAGGCGGGAATGCCGACACGATGGCTGGAGCTCCATCTAGTAGGCATTATGGACAATGAAGTGAACTTTGGAATAAAAGTCATATGTTGAATGTCAGAGCAAAATGACAGACCATGGTCTCCGATAACACCATGATGCCACCGAGTAGGTGAAAGTCACTCTCCAATGATCCTCCTTTACACTCACACTGCTGCCACATCCCTAGCATTTCTCACACCAGATGTGTGGGGTATTTCCCCACACCAAGCAATTTTGTGACATAATCTGAGTTGCCTATAATTTAACTCAATTCTGAACTACCCAGAAAAAGCATTAGATCCCACAGGTTAAGGGCTCAGACCCACAAGACTGCCTCCACCCCTCACTGAAGGGACCAACAGCAAGTCTATTGTGGCTACGCGTGCTTCTGAATGATCAGCTATAAGTCGGAGATTCCCACGAACCAACTCTGTTCAATGAGTTTACTAGAGTGATTCACAGAACTAAGGAATAAAGTTTACTTACTGCTTCCCAACCTACTGTAAAAGGACATGATAAAGGATACAGATGAGCATCAGATGGAAAAGGTGTGTAGGGTCAGGTATGTGCGAAGGGTCAGGAGTTCTTGGGCTCTCTCCAGGCGCCACTTGTCCAGCACCTCCATGTGATCAGTGACCCTGAAGCACCCTGAACTTTCACCTTTGGAATTTTTAGTGGTGGCTTCATCAGATAGGTATGATCGATCACAGACTCAATTTCCAGCCATTGCCCTCTTCTTGGAGGATAGGTGATGGAGATCAATGTTCTAAGCTTCTAATCATGGCCTGGTCTCTCTGGTGACCAGCCCCACCCAAGAGTCAACCACCAACAGTCACCTAATTACAACAAAAGACTATGGTACGATCCAGGAAATTCAAGGGATTTAGGAACTAGAGACCTATTTCTACTATCTCACAGTCACCAATCAGTCTTGGTTCGCCTGTATCTGTGCTTCTGTGACATTAAAATAAATGGCCCTTCTAACTTGATTATATCAGTCATTATTTGGGGATCTGTTACGTGTAGCTAATCTGAATCCCAAGATAATTCACCTTCGGTTCAACTCTGGAAACTGCTAGGTAGTATTCTGATTGTCACTATTTTATAAATATCTGTAATTATAATTTTCATTTCCTTTTTCCTAATAAAAAATTAAAAGTTATTCTTCTAAATGGTGAGTGCGCTTTGTTTATTTAAACTATTGTGCTGGTTGGTCTTATCACATTGTGTTCAGTGGCCTATAAATGATATTTATCTGTTTATTTTCTGTCTCCCTTAACAGAGAACAGCAGCCTTATCTGTCTTATTCACTGATTTCTCAGTTGCTAGTAGACTCTTTACCAAATATTAAGTAGTCAATAAATGTCTGTTGAATGAATAAGTGAATGTAGTCTGTGAAACTTAGATGTTTTTAGCACTTATTTATAGCCTAGTATATTAAATTTTATGCATATATCATAATAAAAATATAAGGGAAACTGATAAATATTAGAGGAAAGCAATTCGTCATCATGAATAAATAACAGAGCACGATAATTTCATATACTGGAAAAAGACTTATGCTTCAAAGAAGTTAAAGTTATATAGTATGATTACAACCACATCTTCTAATCTCAAACTTACATGTAAATAAAGATATAGATAAAAGATTTTTAAAAAGAGAATATAAAGAGTGTTTTCCTGAGCACTATAAATTTGAAAACTACAATTTAAAATAGAGAAGGCAGAAGAAATATAGCTAGAAACAATGACCAGCAAAAATACACCCTTACATTTTAAGAACCACCATGTGACTGACTAAATATGAAATAACAGTAAGACAGGTATCTCCCAGTTAAAATCAGTAATCTATTCCTGAAATCTAATTATCACTCATAAAAATGCTAAGAATATTTCCCTCTATCTTAAATGGGAAAACTTTTTAAGAATTTCTTACATACCAACTCAAAACTTCCGAAGGTTTAAAGTGGAACTGAAGCAGGGTAAAATGCCCACCTATGAGTGACTGTCGTGTTGGTCTATAAAATGTGTCCGCCACAAACTAGGCTGACAGTCACTGCTCACCGCAGGGCGCTGGTTCTCAGGGCCGGCACCATCAAGAAGCAAACCCTCCTCCATCAACACTAGGTAAGCTTTTTAAATCAGCTACACCGGACTCCGAGGATCAACCAACTGTATTCAAATGCTGTTGAGTACATTTATAGCATATTGTTTTGTGTTACATGCTGTGCTAAGTTTTGGAACTTGCCTTATAAACAAAAATTTAAAATACTGTGTTGAAAGAGTCCTATGCTGTGTTAAGAACAACGAGATCTACTGGCGAAGCAACAGCCTACAGGAAGAGGATCTGTGGCACACGCCCGCCTTTGGGAGATATGCCTTACTAGGTCCTTCAGACCATCTGATGATAGGATCAGAGGTCAAAGGGTAGACAGAAGTCTACTGAGAATATCTAGGTCTTTAAAACCATTCCTCACTTCTTGAGCTGTAAACGTGTCACTACTATTCACTATTACCGAAGCCACAATCCACTCAGCACTGACCTTAACAAAAGGCAGGTTTCACATAAAAGACACTTTCTCAAATGGAAAAAAGTGTTGGCTGTGAAAGTCATCTTCCCCAAAGGGCACTGTTCTGTGTCTTTGGTTGTTTAAACCATCAAGTTCTGTAAATTTCTACTGAATAAACTATCCACTGCTACATTAAGGACCTACATACAGTTACAGCTACTTTAAAGATAAACTTTTTCTTCTCTAATGTTATCACAGATTTCATTTATTTTTTAATGAAAACTGGAAAACTTATTAAAATATCACCCACCCACACCACCAGTTATACAATTATTATGTTTTTGTTCAACACAATTCATAAGTCACAAAGAACTTAATTAGTATATACATTAAACATGCTTTTGCAGTTTCAAATGATGACTAATTGTTTAGAGAACCAAATCATCATTTTAACAGATTTTTAAAACTGAGTGTGTGTGCTAGGCACTATTAACCTGGGATAGCTAGGCCACATTAAAGACATTTCCCACTTTCTGGGTGTTAGAGATCTGTTTTCAACATGGTTAAGGAACCTCCTTCCCAAACTCTAGCTTTATCTCATCAGTCTACTCCTCACCCCTTGCTCTTGATTTCTAGCAGAACTGAACTGTCTAACAGGCCACACGTGCTTTTCCTATTTCCAAGATGTGCTCGTTTCCCACTGGGAATAGCAGGCAGTGGTGGCTCTCAAGCGGAACCAGGCAGCTGGGAGACTAGGGCTGAAGGAGGCTGACTTTTAACTCCATGTCATTTAGTGCCATTTATAGCTTCTACCAGGTGAATGGATGATACAGCAAGCAATAACTGATGGTTAAGTCAGTTGCTTATGCTCTTAGAGCCCTTGGGCCTATTCCTACCCTAACACATGTTAAAATCTTCTATTTGTCTCCAAAGAATACAATATGTCTTGGTTATGGACCGTATTCTACTCGTAATTATATCCATGGGTTAAGTAAGGGACTTGAAACACAAAAAGCTCAAACTTGGGATCTGGCTGAAATGAGTTCAGGAAAAACAAAATCTCTAAAATGCTGAAAATCATTTGCAACCAAAAATTATTCTTAGAGGTAAATGATCACTAAGTCAGAACAAATTTTATTAAGAATAGCACTGATATTATTGGGCCCATGTGCCAAAGAATATGCTAAGAGTTTTACATGTGTTATGTCATTTAATCCCCACACTTATTCAGCAAGTTAGGAACTACTTTTATACCCACTTATTGGTGAGGAAACAAAGACCATACAGAGGTCCAGTGGTTTAGCCAAGGCCGTGAACTGATATGGTGCCACAGTGGAGTCAAACACCTCCAGTCTGCTTACACTCTAAGGACGGGGAAGACCCTATGGTGTTCCAGTCAAAAACTCTGATTAAACACTACCTGCGAAAACCACTATCTGAGAGCTCCCAAAGGGTAAAAATAAACAACTAGTGATGGAATATGAAAGAAAAAAAGTAGTATTTTTTTTAAATAAACATTGTACCAAATGGTGGTCAAATAGCACTTTCAAAAAGACCAATGACTTGTGTCGTCTTGGGCAATTACGTTTTGGCTAGAACACTTAGGGAAATGAATACATGTGATGCTGAAGTAAGAGCTCAAGCAGAACACCTATGTACTGACACAACTAACATATCTTACTTTCCTAGTGGTCTGATTGGTATCACATTTCTGTTCTCCACTCAGGACTTCTGGCTTCTACAATGCCTTCTCTTCTATACTTTGCCCAAGAGCCAGTAATGACTGCTAATAGCAGAAAGAAGAGACATATAAAATGATATTTTACAGCTATTTTCCCTGGACAAATTATCTTCTTGGGGCAGCTTCTGATGGTTATTCTTTTTTTTTTACATATAACACCGAAAAGATACAGACAGGGAGACAGACTCCTCCACTACAGATACCCAGGTCAAAATGAACTCAACGGCATGGATGCACCGCAATTTATTTAACTGATTCTCTATTACTAATGGACAGTTAGTTTGCTGCTAATATTTTGCCATTATAAATAATGCCACAATGAATTAACGTGTATACATTTTACTTCATGTGGATGCAAGTATGTCTGATTGCTAGATATGAACTGGTCACTGAAGAAGCACAGGCCTTCTTAACTTTAATAGATACCATAAAAGAAGCCTTGAAAGATGAGGGTGTACTAATTGACATTCTCACCAGTGGGGATAAGAAGCTGTGTATAAGAGGCTGTTTCTTCACTGATATTTTCATCTATATTTAAGGGCCATTTGTATTTCATTTCCCATTAAGTGGTTGTATCCTTGGCTTATTGGTCTTTTTCTTAATTTAGTAGTAGCATTTTTATTAAGTTTCAAGTAGTTTAGTACTTTAAAAACTTTACTTATTCACTTTATTCACTTTATTTTAAAATTTAATTAAAAAATCTTGTCTTCAGAATGATCCCTATCTGAAAACACATTATGTAACCGAGATAAATGTAATGAAAGAAACAAGAGGCTTGCCTATATTTTATAAGGTCTAAAGACAAAGCACAAGGGATATTCCTCCTCTTCCATTAACAGATTATGAAGCAAAATAATTCACAAAGAAGGTAATTCTGAGAGAGATGGAGTATTTTTATCCCCGTCAGGTGCTCATTCTAGGTTTCTAGTGTTCTGGGACTTAAATGTTTTACTTAAAGATACCCCCCACCCCATATACATACATATACACATACATATAAGATGCACGTATATGTAAATATGGAGATACCACAAATATACGTGTGCATACATAAGTATATGCATGTGCTGATATGTACTTCAAGTCATATTAAAAAAAATCCACAGATACACTGCAATAAGGCAATAGGGAGGATTATGTACTATAGATATTTGTATCAAAACCCTTCTCAGAACCTCCCTCGTGCACTGCATTTTTTCCAGCCCGAGAGTTAAGTTTTTTGTTTTTGCTTCTAAAAAGGTTATTTCGGGTCTGGTCTTGCAGAGAGAGTATCAGGTAAATTTGAAATGTTTAAAAATGTACATATCCAAATAGATACAAATTCAAGGCATTATTTCGATAAAAACATTTCTGATTTAAAATTCAGGATATATAATGTCCTCGACAGGAAATATAGATTATAATTTTTCATTAAACTACTTTGGAGACATCTAAGTTATCATTAAGTTCTACTCTGTATTACAGGCCATTTCAGTAAGTACCTTCCGTAATAACTCATGTGACCCTCACAACCCTTCGACACAGGTGCTCTTTTTATCCGCATTTCCGACGCAGGAACTGAAGCCCAAGGACGCTGCAGAGGATCACAAAGCTCCATAAAGTGGAGCCAGGATTCCAGCAGGCAGTCAAGGTCCAGGGTGCAGGCCCTTCAGCACAGTGCTGTCACTAGAGGGCAGACACCCATGCGTCTGCCTACCTCAGTGTCTAGCCAGTATTATCAATGCGGACTGTCAGGATTGAACCCTAACAGCAGTGGAGCTCATTTCAACAAGAGCATCCAACTGTCACTTCTTCCTAATAATCTCTCCCACCCTTGTCTGAGAATATCTGCTGCAGCCTGCCCACGACCGCACTCTAACATGAGAAAGATACCAGGAGCAGAGCCAAGCCGACGTGCAGGGGGCACATCTAAACGGTGTAGACCATACCCACCAGGATGGAATGATTAGAGCAGGACCCTGCCGTTGCTTCCCCATGTATATAC